>CM049838.1:25908779-25918779 GCA_027422435.1 Schizopygopsis pylzovi
AATAAATACATAAATGAATGAAAAAAAGTTATGTTTTAGGGCTAAAATAACAAACAAATAAACCTGTAAATAAATACAAATGTTTTCATAACTTATTCCAAATACAACAGAGTGTTAAAAAATGTTATGGCTATTTTTGTACTTTATGTCTAAAATAGTGGCCAATTTTTAGACCAAAATAATGTTTTAACAAATAATACATATATATACATTATTTTTATTATTATAATTTTTTTAATCAACATTTTTCCTTCTAATTCAACAAAATAAATCTAAAGTCTAATCATAATTCAGACAGATTCAGTTAAATAAATATTAGAATTTTGGTATGTTTTATTAAAAATATATATAATACACTTTTATATATATATATATATATATATAATAAAAAAAATAAAACAGTAAAATAAACAAATAAATACCTGAATGAACAAAGTAGTGTTTTAGGGCTAAAACAACAAATAAACAAACAAATAAACTTGTAAATAAAGTAAAAAATGTTTACAGAACTTACTCCCAACTCAACAAATCATTACCATTATATTTGGCTATATATCAAATATTGTGGTTGAAACAAAGTTTTATCGAGTGAAATAAGCAGAAGCGGTAAATGAATGGCTGGTAATGTATCAGCAGTGTTTACCTGCGGTGTTGCGCGTCTCTGTCGGAGCCTGCGGCGTCTGCAGGGAGATCTGTCCGCGTGCATGTGACTGCTGTTGAATGAGAACGGCTCCGGCTGTGTTCTAATCCAGCAGAGAGGCGGAGCTTCACCAGCACACTGACTGACACACGCTCAATGATTTTCTATACGCTACTGTCACTTTCAATCGCCCACAGTTTGTTCATCTGGACTGAAGAGACTGTGATGTCAATGCATGCATGATTAAAGGAGGAGCGATATACATATAAATCTGAGCATAAACCTCTTATAAACTAAAACTACACTAATTATGCATATAATCACATCATGTGCTTTCAGGATGATTGACAACCTATTATAGTTTTTGTTCATATTTTGAACTGGTTTTTATTTTTGTATTTTCAGTTGAAGTTTTAGAAATGTTGCTTTTATTATTAGTTTTTTGTTTTTTAATTCTTTATTTATTGGTTTTAGTTTATTTAGTTACTTCTGTACTTCTTTGGGAGTATGTTTCCGACCGACCGACCGACCGACCGACTGACCAATCAACCAACCCATCAATCAACCAACCAACAATTTAATTTAATCTCACAATTATTATTTTTTTTGCAAATTCTGAGATAAAAACACTGAATTATGAGATACCGCATAAACGCAGAATTATGAGATAAGTGGAGAATTATGAAATATAAACTCAATCAAGAGATAAATAAAAACGCTGCATTATGACATGTAAACTCAGAATTGGGAGATATAAATGGAACATTTTGAATTGATAAACATAATATATGGGATATAAAATTGTTGAATAATTTTGATTTCTGAGTTTCTATCTCACAATTTTGAGAAAGATTATCAGAATTGCAAAAACACAAACAAAACAAAACAAAAAGGTCTGAATTGTGAGATGGAAAGTCGCATTACCTTTTTGTTTATCTTGACCCGTGGTGAGAAAAAGAGATATAAAATATGTTTGTTTTAATACTTCATTTCAATTATTTATTTTATTTTCAGTCAAGAAAATTGTTTAAGTTTTAGATTAAAAAAATCAAAATTAATTTGTTTGTATTATTTTCTTTTAATTTAATTGTATTTAACTGTATTAAATTGTCTTAAACTGTACTCAATTTAATTTAATTTAATTAAAAAAAAACAATTTATTATTATTTATTCATTTATTTATTTGTATTTTATTTTTTTATTTTTTATTTTTTTAATTTAATTTAATTTCATGTTTTTTTGTTTTATTAAATAACATTAAATAAAATTAAATAAAATTAAATACAATTAAATAAAATTAAATAAAATTAAATAAAATTAAATAAAATTAAATAAAATTAAATAAAATTAAATAAAATTAAAAATATATATATATATATTTCTTTTTTTTATTAAATTAAATTAAATTTAAAAAAAAAAAAAAAAAAAAAAAAATTTTTTTAATTTAATTTAATTAAACTTAATTAAACTTAATTAAATTTAATTAAATTTAATTAAATTTAATTAAATTTAATTAAATTAAATTTTATTTAATTTTATTTTATTTAATAAAAAAAAAGAAAATACTAAAAAATTATTTATTATTATTTATTTATTTTTATTTATTTTTTATTTTGTATTTTATTTTATTTTTAAATTTAATTTAATTTAATTTAATTTAATTTCCTGTTTTTTTGTTTTATTAAATAAAAAATAATAAAATAATAATTAAATTAAATTAAATAACAAATTTAATTAAATTAAATTTAAAATATATATATATATATATAATAATAATAATAATACAATTTAATTAAATAAAAATTAAATTCAATTAAATTACCAAATTTATAAAAATATAATAAATAAAAAAATAATTAAATTAAATGTAATATTTTATTTTATTAAAAAAAATGTAATCTCATCTTATGTTATCTCCCCTGCAAGCAAATCTTTCTAGATGTGGAGAAACTTTAATTTTGCATGTGAAACGTCAACCAAACGGCCAGATAGTCTCAGTAAGAAGAGCTCCGAGTCTTTTAGCACGGATCGGACTCATAAGTCCTGATAAACTCTCCCGGGTCAGAAGAAGGGAACTGGACAGCAGCCACTGCACTTCAGGAGCGTCCAGCTTTTAAAATAAGCATCCATGTGTGAAGAGACTCCTCAGAGACAAACGCCAGCGCAGATAAAAGCTGACCGACACTGATCGGATCAGAGCCGAACACTACCTGCTGCGCTTCATGAGTTCAGCTCACACACTAACAACACACATGCACTGAGACGGACATGTGTCTGAAAGCAAAGGAAGAAGTGCTACAACCAAACTAGCTCCTTAACAAGATCTGAGTTACTTTTTCCCCATTTATTGACTGAGTGCACTGTGAACATGGTCTTACTGTAGATCTAATCTAGACTAAATATGAACGTGCATTAATCATCAAAAAACAGATTCAGTATTCATCAAAATGAATTAAAACAGTGAAATACAAACTCAGAATATGACGCAAACCTGCAATAATTAAATATGTTAAACAACACAAATATATCTAATCTCATTTTATTAACCGATGTGTTTGCTGCTGACCTTTGATGATCAGTTCAATCATATTAATAAACAAAAATTACTTTAGATAAACTAACATTGTTGTTTTATTGCTGAAGAGTGTTGAACTTCTCCTGTGTTCTTCTGTACAGACGTGATTTACTCGTCCTTCAGTCTGAGGTTTATTCATCACACTTTTTGGTGTGAAAGGCTTTTATATTTGCTATAAATATAACTTATTGTATTAAAAACAAACAATCAAGCCCTGCTCATATTTAAAAAGTAACGCGAAAGTAACGTAACACATTACTTTCCATAAAAAGTAACTAAGTAACGTAATTAGTTACTTTTTTAGAGAGTAACGCAATATTGTAACGCATTACTTTTAAAAGTAACTTTCCCCAACACTGATGATAAATCATCACATGGCTATGTTTGTACTGAAATAGTGGACAAAGTGACCAAAAATAATGTTTTAACAAATAAAATATATATTTTTAGAAATCTTAATTTCTCCTCCTAATTCAGCAAAATAAATGTAAATATCATCACAATTATTTTAATAAAAATCATCATAATGATTTAATTTCTGACAGATTCAGTTAAATAAATGTTAGAATTTTGGTGCCAAAATAATGTTTTATAAAATACAAAATAATTAAAAATAAACATAAAAAAAAAAAAAAAAAAAATGAATTAAAAAAGTTGTGTTTTAGGGCTAAAATAACAAATAAACAAACAAAGAAACTTATAAAAAAAAATAAAAATATAAAAATATATATTTGCCTATTTTTGTTTATCTATTTATATATGTCAAATATTGGGGTCAAAATAATGTTTTAACAAATAAAATAAAAGTTTCTATCTTATAAGTTTGCAGAATTGCAAAAACACAAACAAAAAAAGGTCTGAATTGTGAGATGAAAAGGCGCTTTACCTTTTTTGTTTATCTTGACCTGTGGTGAGAAATAAGAGATGTTGCTTTGGCAAGTAGCTGAAATAAAATATGTTTGTTTTTAATACTTCATTTGTTGCATTTCTAAAGAATAACTCCCGACAACAACAACAGCTTTACCCCGCGGTGTGTTCAACAGGAATCAAGAGTAAACAATCAAGCTCGTTAATATCAAGTGTCTCAACCAAACGATGCATTTTTAACAGCTCGGCAGCATTCAACACTGCGATAGTTTCAGCGATGAACCAGGATTTCTGACGTGTCACACGAATATACATTGAAAACTCTTTTTAATACTATTTATTAAAATGAATATAAATAATAATGTATAATATACACAATATATAAATCTCCTTTTCCCTTGACAAACATTATTTGTAATTCACATATAAACACTATTTAATATAATAGTTGTGTTGTTCATTTTAGCCTCTAAAAGAGTACAGTTGCAAAAAAAAGAAAATTAAAGTATTGTATCGGCATATATCTTTATAAATAATCGTATCAGCTGAGAAATGTAGTATTGGTCCATCCCTGTTATATACAGTATACATATTAACACAAAACAATGCAAAGTCTGTTTATCAACATGATCTTTTAGCATTTATTACACACACACACACACACACACACACACACACACACACACACACACACACACACACACACACACACACACACACACACAGAGAGAGACAGACACACAGACACACACACACACACACACACACACACACACACACACACAGAGAGACAGACAGACACAGACAGACACACACACACACACACACACACACACACACACACACACAGAGAGAGACAGACACACACACACACACACACACACACACACACACACACAGACAAACACACACACACACACACACACACACACACACACACACACACACACACACACACACACACAGAGAGAGACACACACACACACACACACACACACAGAGAGAGACAGACACACAGACACACACACACACACACACACACAGAGAGAGACAGACACACAGACACACACACACACACACACACACACACAGAGAGAGACAGACACACACACACACACACACACACACACACACACAGACATACACACACACACACACACACATATACACACACACACACACACACACACACACACACACACACACAGAGAGAGAGAGACACACACACACACACACACACACACACACACACACAGAGAGAGACAGACACACAGACACACACACACACACACACACACACAGACACACAGACACTCACGGACACAGACACAGACACACACACACACACACACACACAGACACAGACACACAGACACTCACGGACACAGACACAGACACACACACACACACACACACACACACACTCACGGACACACACACACACACACACACACACACACACACACACACACACACACACACACACACACACACACACACACACACACACACAGACACACAGACACTCACGGACACAGACACAGACACACACACACACACACACACACACACACAGACACAGACACACAGACACTCACGGACACAGACACAGACACACACACACACACACACACACACACACACTCACGGACACACACACACACACACACACACACACACACACACACACACACACACACACACACATATACACACACACACACACACACACACACACACACACACATATGGCAGAGTCTATATTATAGCAACACTTTGGTCTGATTATATACAAAAATGTAAAATTCATCACAATCAAATGTATGACTGTTATTGCATAAAATACTCAGTACATTTCTGTAGTAACCCAGAAATTTGTGCCTCTATTACGCAACAGAAATCAATAATAAGTCACTAAAAATATCTGAATCTTTGTGCATTTAGCTCAGAATCCCATTACACACAGAAGAGGAGTGACACTGGATTAAGCTGTAGTTCAACATGTTTGAAATACAAAAGGATACCATTTTAATAATGCACCAATTTACCTGCATACAGATATGTGTCGGGAGTCACTAAAAAAGCATGACATGAGATGCTGATTAACACTTAAATATAAATATGAATATGAATCATCTGAGAAAACGTCAGCTTCTGGGTCAACACTTTCCATGAATACCAGCACATATCAGCCTTTTCTAATGCAAGCTATTAACTATGAAGAACTCAGAGTAACCTGAAATCATTTGCCTGATCTAAAGCAAACGCACTGAAACACATCAAGCCATCAGCACAGCAACAAATATCCAAAACATCACAGAAAGAAAGTTAATCTCTCACCACGATCCTGTTCAGTCTACTTCAGATCAGCTGATGGACTAAAACACATCCACTCCGGTCACGGTCTAACCCCTCTGATGACGCTCGTCTGAGAACACAGCAGCTGGAGAAAACACAAACTCAATCGCAAAGGCAAGCGTTACTATTGAGGAGACTCAAACGCTTTGGCCATCCATAACATCTCATAGCAAAAACCCCTTCTGCACCTGGCTGGAATACACTACACGACGTTTAAAAGCAGTCATAAGCAGCACAGGTGTATTTGTAGCAATAGACAACTATACATTGCATGGGTCAAAATTATAAAAAAACTAATTATGCCAAAAATCATTAGGCTATTAAGATCATGTAAATGTCCTACCGTAAATATATGAAAACTGAATTATTGATTATTAATATGCATTGCTAAGAACTTCATTTGAACATCTTTAAAGATGATTTTCTCAATATTTAGATTTTTTTGCACCAGATTTTCAAATATTGTCCAAACCATACATCAATGGAAAGATTATTTATTGATGATGCATAAATCTCATTTTGATAAAACTGTCCCGTATGACTGGTTGTGTGCTCCAGGGTCACATTAATGAAAGCTCAGCATCACATGAACACTAAGCCGGTTGGAAACCCAATGTTTTAAAGGGAAGCGGTCAATGAGTCGAGCCACAAAAGCTGTTTTGAACAGCACATGCCACTTGTCCTTCCCTGAGGGCCGATCACAGAAAAAAACACGGAAGACCTTTGAGTCGAGTAAAATACAGGCCGCTAGCAACCCTACACTAGATGTTATGTGTATGAAGACCTTTCCATACAGAGAGACAGAGAGACACAGCTTCTGTGAGGGAGAGAGAGAGGCAAAGTGACCACAGGAGATCAATCGATGCGGTCAGTAATGAACACAGCTTTAATTAACTTGACAAATCAGTCATTGACAGCTGCAGCAAAAGCCTTCAGGATCTCAAACGCGCAGCTGCATCACACGCCACCGATCTACACAGACATTTGGGTCTAAACTAAGCCATACGCATTCAGTGCCATGACATGTGAATGGGTGCCGTCAGAACGAGAGTCTCATCACAATAATCCACAGTCCATCAGTTAACATCGTCAACAATGTTATGTCCCGAGGCAGATTGCCAGTAATAGCTAGTTTATGATTAGTGTTAGTGAATTATGACTCCTCTTCACTCCTGATTTAGGAGCTAGTTTAAGTGTTAACGAGCATCTCGTCAAAATATGAAGCACACACTACAGTGTTAACTATTATAATATGAGGACATTATATTTTAGTGTATTATGACCACTCCTTGGTCTTCAAAACGGTCTTATATTAATCTAGTGACATGATAATATCTTGTAATTATCATTTAAGTCTGACTCATTTTTAAACTGTGTCATTAATCAACATCTCGGGAAAATGTTATGGCGTTTCAAATCAAAATATGACTTTCTGTTATGAAACAGAGACGATGATTTCACACACGTCCTCATATGAGCACACCGGGACTAAAAATTAATAGGGAAAGAAATTATATTTCAATATTCCTATGAAATATGATATATTATCATGAAAAGCTTGTCAATTGTTACTCTCGTTAATACACGTATTTTTTCATTAAAAACACATTCATATGCAAATTATATTTAGTTTATAGATACATTGTATAACCCGTTTATGGCATTTTACACACATTTTGCAGAAATATAAGTGCTATATCAAATTATTCTCTTATAACAGTTGAGACTCATCTTTATATAAAGTTTGGTAAAAACAAAAAAACAATGTTATGTTCCGAGGCAGATTGCCAGTAATAGCTATTTTATGATAGTTTATGATTAGTGTTAGTGAATTATGACTTCACTCCTGATTTAGGAGCTAGTTTTAGTGCTATAACACTTTCAGAGTCTTTAATTTAGGACTGACACGCCATTATTATTCAGATTTTCTCCTAAACTGGCATGTTATGAGCTGCTTTTATCCTTAAGATGTTTTGTGAATACGTGTCCAGAGGTGTCAGAGATATACACCATCCCCAATCACACGCTTCATAATGGCTCCTAATGAAGCCCGAGTCGTCGTGGCCCTCGGTGTGTTTACTCAGACCTAACTCGGGCTCCGCCTCGGGTCGCTTCAGACGGATCTGACATCTCGCAGACGCACACCATGTCAACACGAGACATCAGCCGAGATGACTTCATCTGTCACACGGTCTTCAACCCTTGTATTGTGTTCGGGTCAATCTGACCCGGTTCGGTTTTTGAGCTGTCGGAGATACCAGTTAACCTGTGAGTTTATTCTCGACGTTTGGTGACGTTTTCTCATTTAGGGCCGTGCACATGCATGCAACGTGAGGATACACTGATGTGTTTTAAATCGTGTTAAACCATTTGGATGTTTGCGGGTCAATTTCACTCACTTTTCTTTTATTAAGGCAACTGTACAGATACAAATGAAATGTATTTCTTAGTTATGTTGGTGTTTTACTACCCTGGAAAGGGAACAGATAAGCTTTCCACACTATTTTCAGTACAGACACAGATGATATAATTTCTATTTTCAATGCATATACCATCTTTTTCTTCCATAAATGAGGCTTTTTCTCATTTAGGACCATGAACATGCATGCAAAGTGCACACACATAATTGCATTACGATTATTTTGATGTTTTCGGGTCAGTTTGACTCTCATTTGATTATAAAGCTATAGGTTAGATAGTATTTATATAAGAAACGGGACGTTATTTTACAGTTTGTGTTCGACGCTGCTCTGAATGTGCAATGAAAATAAAAACCATCGCTCATTTGTACATCTGTGTCTTTTTTCAGTACTGAAAACAGTGAGGAATAGCTCCATTTTCACCTTCTCAGGGTGGTACAAAACAACATAACATATACCCAAGGAATATATATTGACTTTTGGTCTGTACAGTCGCGTTGCAACCCAAAACATATCTTGAATAGGTTAGAATGGCACACCTGCATGTGCACGGACACAATATCAAACTTTTATTTTGATGGATGCGTTATTATGAGCAAATAACGAGTGGTGATGGGAAAAAATCAGAAACGATGTGTAGTTACACCAAAGCCAGCAGCATGGGTCCAAAACTCAATAAATGAATCTAGAAGAAAAGATGAGCCTGTATGAGGAAAGAAAACTTCAGACTGTTTATTTAGGATGTTTTGAACAAGCAGAAACAGAACGAAACAAAACCGTACCCAGAAATCAAACATAATGCAAGGGTTAAACTCGAACTAGATCTCCTCCAGTCATCCAGACGCGGTTCTAGATTAGTGTTAACGAGCATCTCGTCGAGATATGAAGCACACACTACAGTGTTAACTATTATAATATGAGGACATTATATTTTAGTGTATTATGACCACTCCTTGGTCTTCAAAATGGTCTAATATTAATCTAGTGACATGATCATATCTTGTAATTATCATTTAAGTCTGACTCATTTTTAAACTGTGTCATTAATCAACATTTTATGAAAATGTTATGGGGTTTAAAAATTAATAGGGAAAGAAATTATATTTCAATATTCCTATGAAATATGATATATTATCATGA
>CM049838.1:25928921-25971421 GCA_027422435.1 Schizopygopsis pylzovi
GATCGAGGTGTTTTGTTGAAGAGATTGAGGTGTTTTGTTGGAGAGATTGAGGTGTTTTCTTGAAGAGATCGAGGTGTTTTCTTGAAGAGGTCGAAGTGTTTCGTTGAAGAGATCGAGGTGTTTCGTTGAAGAGATCGAGGTGTTTCGTTGAAGAGATAGAGGTGTTTCGTTGAAGAGATCGAGGTGTTTTGTTGAAGAGATCGAGGTGTTTCGTTGAAGAGATCGAGGTGTTTTCTTGAAGAGATCGAAGTGTTTCGTTGAAGAGATCGAGGTGTTTTGTTGAAGAGATCGAGGTGTTTCGTTGAAGAGATCGAGGTGTTTTGTTGAAGAGATCGAGGTGTTTTGTTGAAGAGATCGAGGTGTTTTGTCGAAGAGATCGAGGTGTTTTCTTGAAGAGATCGAGGTGTTTTGTTGAAGAGATCGCGGTGTTTTGTTGAAGAGATCGAGGTGTTTTGTTGAAGAGATCGAGGTGTTTTGTTGAAGAGCAAGTTTCACGATGAACGCGGGAGAAGTAAACAGTCCCTCAGAAAGCGGACTCTTTAAACATTTAACATTTAAAGGAGAGTCACACGATAAGGCTTGCTCTTTTCAGAGCTGTTTTTGACAGGCTATAAAAGTGTTTTATAAACCACCAATGAAATATTTTAACCAAACGATTTCATTAAGACCCTAAAGAATAATATCAACTTGTGGAAAATGGGCATCAAATGACCTCTTTAAAAATAAAGGTGCTTAAAAGTTTCTTCACAGCGATGCCACAGAAAAAACATTTAGTCAAAGAACATCTTTCTTATCTTTTTACAATATGATTTATATCGGTGTTTTCTTAGCTTCTAATAGGCATCGCTAGCATGTGTCAAACATATTGAGTCAAGCTATTATACTCAGTTTTATCCCGGCTGTCATGGGTAGGACCGTCCCTTACCACAACATTGCTGGTTAACTGCTAGTTAGTCAAACTAGTTCTTAAGACAGTGACTATGTTCATGCAACTAGCCTTAGTTCAGTAACCTCACACAACACATGTAGGTTTTAGTGTCTTGAATTTGATTAAATTAATAAAAAAATCTAAATTTAACAAATGCGGTCATAAAAATGATCTTGTTTTGTCTTTGAATTAAGAATATTTTGAGCCGTGTTGTTGTTTTTTTGTCATTCGTTTATATATGTATATATATTACGAATGACATATAAATAACATATATAACAATTTTTTTGTTATTTTAGTACGTCAAGTTAAACTAAATGAAAATGAGAAATATTGCCTCGGAAGCAAGCTTAAAATTTAACTATAAATGTCTAGTTTATATTTTATTTCAGTTATTTAAAGCATTGAAAATGCTTTTTAATGATCTTAATTTTAGTTATCGATAATAACCTTACTGTAAACATTATGATCAGTAAATCATGGCGACATATGAAGAGTTAATTTGCAAAAACAGATAATTAACAATGTAGTTTGATTGAGATTAACTGGAATGCAAAATTAAAAAACAGTTGGGTTATTTTGATTAGGTTAAAAAAATGTACGAACGAACACAATAAAAACATGATAACAATAAAAAACTACATTTTTGAAAATGTACAAATCTTTGCAAATAAATTCATCATGTGTTTTCCCATTACTTTAACTCATCAAATGAATTCATTCTTGACTTTTAAGATGAAATGAATTAGAGTTAATTTAAGGCAGCAACTGAAGCTACTACAGTAAAGACTGAAACTGGCTTGTTTTCTTGGCAAACACACTGCAATAATCTTCGTTTCATTTACAAGTGCGTTATAATTGTGCACGAGTAAAGTCTACAGTTGTTCTTGAAGATGCTTCTGAAGACGAGTGTCTCTCCTGGGGTTTGAACAGCTGTCTGCAGACATTCACAGCAGCTGTGCACTAAAACACATTTCTATCTGCATCAGGTTTTGTTTGTGGACACACTTTAGACGGCAAGTGTTCGTAACATGATGAGAGTGTATTTCAAAGTCCCATCAGGACTGAATGGAGCGTCGGCTGTGACGCCAGGACAGGTGCGGCGCACAGGTGCAAACACACACGTGCATGTGAGCCGGCTATACACGCCACTCAATCAATGCATTGAATGACTCTCTCCTCACTTTGGATTGTTTTTGGATGAAAAGGGCTCCGTTCTGAAACCTATAGTGAGCTGCCTTGATGTAACTGAAATGCAGTGCTCTACATAAGCTGCATAAGCATCATGCATACTAAATATGTGTCCCTGGAGCACAAAAGCAGTCATAAGCAGCACAGGTATATTTGTAGCAATAGCCAACAATACATTGTATGGCTCAAAATTATACTTTTTTATTTTATGTCAAAAATCATTAGATATTAAGATCATGTAAATTTCCTACAGTAAATATATCAAAACTTAATTATTGATTAGTAATATGCATTGCTAAGAACTTCATTTGAACAACTTTAAAGGTGATTTTTGCAATATTTAGATTTTTTTGCACGCTCAGATTCCAGATTTTCATAACAAACCATACATCAATGGAAATATTATTTATTCAGCTTTCAGATGATGCATTAATCTTAATCTCACAAAATTGGCCCTTATGACTGGTTTTGTGCTCCAGGGTCACATACAGTGTTAAAATAGTCAGTTTTGGATTATATTTACCTGTGCAGGGCATTCTAGGACATAATCGGATATCTTAAATTCTGATCTGAGCCACTTTCATATGTGGAAATAAATCATAAATGTATTAGACCTTTGCGATGTGATGTCAGTGTCAGAGTACATCTTGATGTCAGTCGGTCAAACTCATAATTGGTTTAACATTAATCATAAAATCATAGAATTATTATGTAGTAAGTGCTAAAAACATAGGCCTTTATATTGATGTACACACTACAAAATGATTTTCTTATTTTGTGTTTTTGTCTTGTATAAATAACTAAGCATTGTTAAATCAAGATACATTTAAATGAGGATCAAAATTATGTCTATTTTTTTCTGAGAAATTGTATCAAAACTTAACATAAGTTTATGTCATGAGGTCAGAAAATCACCCTGTTTTCTTTTGGAATTAAATGTTTTCGTCGTTTTGCTTCTGTGAAAATTATTTATACCGGAGACCAAGACAAAAATAATAGAAAATAATTGTTGCAGTGCATTGTTGTGAAACAAGTTAAAAAAAAACTTAAATCAAGATACTTTTACTTGAGAAGCAAATTAACTCATTTTTGTATTCTGAAAAACAAAATGGTAAAGATGTATGCTTTATGCTTGAAAAAGAAACAAATATATGTCAATAGAGTCAGAAAAATATATTCGTTTTAAAAACTAAATTTTTGTGTATTTTAAGCATAAAGCATCCATTTTACTTAAAACATATGCAAACACACACACAGTAAACGTTTCTTGATTTAAGATTTTGTTTTATATTTGTGCAGGAAAACAACAACAAAGACAAACAAAAATAAAATTAAGAAAATAATTTTTTTGCAGTGCCTTAATGTAACATGGGACACAAACCGTGACGAGAGAAGATCAAATGTTACACTAATGATGTAACAGTGGAGGTTCAAAGGTCTTTAAATGTCACATAATATAAAATATTGTATATATTATTGCATTTTTGAGAGTATTTGAGCACATTTGAAGTGTTAACAACTCACAAAGAGAGCAGAAAAAGCCGCTCCTGGGATCTTACTGAAGCATGTGACACACATGTGAAGGAAGACGATCTGAATCAGACGGTTTTGTGAGGGGCTCGTCCTCACTTATGGACACACTCAAAGCTTGATATAGTTCACATGGCACACGTCAGCTCATGCACTTCATGCATTCGGATTAGAAGGGGATTTGGATTAAAAGGCACCTATTTTACCCCGTTTACAAGATGTAATATAAGTCTCAGGTGTCCCCGGAGTCTGTGAACATTCACAGATAATTTATTATATCATTTTGTAAACCACTTTTGAGTGGAAGCAGAAACAGGCTATTTTTGTGCATGTCTCTTTAAATGCAAATGAGCTGCTGCTGGCCACGCCCCCTTTTGCAGAATAGAGCTGTGCCATTACAGCTCATACCTCTGCCAAAAAACTCTGTTTGGTTTTGATTATCATGCCTATCGTGCTGAAATCACGCGTATTAAACTTCTGATATACGGATTTCTGAGCGCTCACATCTGAAGCGAACTCAGAGAAAGCACACGGCATGCGAGGACTAAACTAAGTTCTCGTTCATGTCTTATGGCGCTTACACTGCAAATACACACATAAGTTATAAAAACACAGTTGGTTATGTTTAGGAAGGTAAAGAGCTGGGAAAGAATGCACATGTTTATATTAGATCGGTGTGTTAAGTGACTGCAGCGTAATATACAGTAGCTGTCTATGCTGTTAATATGACCCAAACAATAAAAGCAGATAAACACTCACTGATCTGATTAATATCTATAGCTTTAATAAGAAGAATGCTGCTTTTAAATGCTCTGGCATGAAGCGGATTGTGTGTTTGCGGCTCACTGCTAACACAGCTGTCTGTCAACAGTCGTGGGCGGGGCTTGTCAAATGTGATGTCACATTTTATGGATTCTGTGAACGGCTTAAACTTTTTTGAAAAAAAAGAGTGGGAGGCTTTTTTTTCATAATAGGGTGGTTGTGTACACACACGGCCAACACACATTTATGTTCAAACAACAAAAATGTGAAAAAGTGCTTTTTGCATAATAGGCGCCCTGGTGCTTACTGTAATTTTATGTGGTTGCTAAGGTACCGGGGTGGTTGCTAAGGTGTTGCTATGCGGTTGCTAGGGTACCGGGGTGGTTGCTATGGTTGCTAAGGAACTCAGGGTGGTTGCTAGGCAGTTGCTATGGTACCCAGGGTGGTTGCTAGGGTATTTCTATGCGGTTGCTAAGGTACCCAGGGTGGCTAAGGTGTTGCTATGCGGTTGGAATTTAATTTCAAGTTTAATTTAAATGGAACTCTCTCGGGGATAATCATAAAAACCACAGTGCTGCCCTGTTTGTCAAACTCTATCACTGCTTATGCTACAAACTCAGGTTACCGTAGAAACGAGTATCTGTTTGATATGCTATCAAAAAACTGATTCCCTGAACTCCAGCAGATGAACTACAGTAACCAACTATAACCATCCAACAAAGACACACCTCTGCTGATATCATTAAACGCATTAGACAAATGAATTAAGTTTCATTTATTAAAGTTATTCAATGTTGTCCTTCATGAAAAGCATTCTAAAATGAGTAAATAGAGTTTAAGGCAATCATCACAAGTACTATTGCTTACAGTGTTAGTGAGGATGAAAGTGGAGTGTACTTATTTTAGTTTTTTTATATAAAAAGGAAGAAAACACTTAGCAACCACCCTAGCAACTGCATAGCAATGCCCTGGCAATGACACAGAACAATATAGTAACCACATAGCAACACCCTGGCATCCACGAAGAACACCCTAGCAACCATCTAGCAACACCCCAGCAATGACACAGAACACCCTAGCAACCACATAGAACACCCTAGCAACTGCATAGTAACGCCCTGGCAATGACACAGAAACCACAGAGTATGTATAGCAGCTACATATAATCTAAAAAGAACACCCTAGCAACCGCATAGCAATGCACAAACACTCCAGCATCCACAAAGAACACCCTAGCAACCACATAGAACACCCTGGAAACTGCATAGTAACGCCCTGGCAACTGCACAGAACACTATAGCAACCACACAGAACATCACAGCAACTGCATAGCAACCACCTAGCAACTACCAAGAGCACCCTAGACAACAACGTATAGTAATAGTCTGACAACCACATAGAATACTGTAGCAACTGCATATCAACACCCTGGCAACCACATAGAACACCCTAGTAACTGCATAGCAACGCCCTGGCAATGACACAGAACACCATAGTAACCACATAGCAACACCCTGGCATCCACGAAGAACACACCAGCAACCATCTAGCCACACCCAGCAATGACAAAGAACACCCTAGCAACCACATAGAACACCCTGACAACTGCATAGTACGTATAGCAGCCACATATAATCTAAAAAGAACACCCTAGCAACTGCATAGCAATGCCCAAACACTTTAGCATCCAGAAAGAACACCCTAGCAACCACATAGAACCCCCATTGAAACTGCATACTAACACCCTGGAAACTGCACAGAAAACTATAGCAACCACACAGAACATCACAGCAACTGCATAGCAAGCACCTAGCAACTACCAAGAGCACCCTAGACAACAACGTATAGTAATAGTCTGGCAACTGCATATCAACGCCCTGGCAACCACATAGAACACCCTAGTAACTGCATAGCAACGCCCTGGCAACCACAAAGAACACCCTAGTAACTGCATATCAACACCTTGGCAACCACATAGAACACCCTAGTGACTGCATATCAACACCTTGGCAACCACATAGAACACCCTAGTGACTGCATAATAACGCCCTGGCAACCACATAGAACACCCTAGTAACTGCATAATAACGCCCTGGCAACCACATAGAACACCCTAGTGACTGCATAATAACGCCCTGGCAACCACATAGAACACCCTAGTGACTGCATAATAACGCCCTGGCAACCACATAGAACACCCTAGTAACTGCATACCAATGCCCTGGAAACCAAAAAGAACACCATGCCAACCGCTTATCATTTACATTTACATTTACATTTATGCATTTAGCAGACGCTTTTATCCAAAGCGACTTACAGTGCATTCAGGCTATACATTTTTTTGTCAGTACGTGTGTTCCCTGGGAATCGAACCCACAACCTTTGCGCTGCTAACGCTTTGCTCTAACCACTGAGCCACAGGAACACATCAACCAGCTAACAGCCACCTAGCAACATACTAAAAAGCACTCGCTTATGAAAATCAAAAGCAGAAACCCAGCATTACAGCAGAACATGTCACACAGTTCAGCGCCAGCCCAGAATGTAAAAACTGAGTGTAAAATATAGGCTCCACATGTTGTGTCTGTTCTCAAACGAATGGTTGTGAAATTGTGTGTCCAAATATTTACTCTAAGAGGATTACGAGTCCATTTCTCCAGCTCAAAGCTGAGCTACAGGCCTGGCAGCGATCCACATCTGATTGGACTTTAAATAGCGGCTGTGGATCGTTCACACCATCTATAATAGAGCTGGAGCACAGCCAACCTGGACACAGCTTTATTCTTCACTTCCGCTGACCTTGGCATGTAAACTACATTTTTATATTCTAACAGCACTCCATGTCAAGGCCAGAGACACAGACAAAGCTCCACTTCGCTCATTTAGAGATAATTATCAACGTGATCGACGGTAGAAGTTTGTTTATGCTGCTTTGTGATTGCTTATTTATTATCACATGAGGGTTCAAGGACTGATTGTTTCATCCGAGACGTCTGATAGTGACGTGTCCCGCTTAAATACAGCTATAAAACAAACACAACACTCTAGCAACCGCATAACACCACCCTGGCAACAGTACAGAACACCTTAGCAACCGCATTGCAATGCCCTGGCAACCACATAGAACACATTAGCAACCGCATAACACCACCCTGGTAACAGTACAGAACACCTTAGCAACCACTTAGCAATGCCCTGGCAAACAGAAAGAACACATTAGCAACCGCATAGCAATGCCCTGGCAACCAGAAAGAACACATTAGCAACCGCATAGCAATGCCCTGGCAACCAGAAAGAACACATTAGCAACCGCATAGCAATGCCCTGGCAACCACACAGAACACATGATAGCAACCTGTCCACTAGCAATGCTTGGCAAGCTATAAAGAACACCTTAACAACCATAGCAACCCCTGCAACCACAAGACTCTAGCAACTGCATTACACCACCCTGGTAACAGTACAGAACACCTTAGCAACCACATAGCAATGCCCTGACAACCACATAGAACACCTTAGCAACCACAAAGCAATGCCCTGGCAACCACATAGAACACATTAGCAACCGCGTAGCAATGCCCTGGCAACCAGAAAGAACACATTAGCAAACGCATAGCAATAACCTGGCAACCAGAAAGAACACCTTAACAACCGCATAGCAACACTCTGGCAACCACACAGAACACCCTAACAGCTGCACAGCTAACGCCCTGGCAACCACACAGAACACCCTAACAGCTGCATAGCAACGCCCTGGCAACCACACAGAACACCCTAACAGCTGCATAGCAACACGTCCCACTTATACCGATGCAATACAGCTATAAAAACACAACACTCTAGCAACCACATAACAACGCCCGGCAACCAGACAGAACACCTTAACAACCACATAAGAATCCCCAAACAACCACGTCGTTAGCGACACATCCCGCTTGTGGCCTTGAAATACAGCTATAAAAACATAAGCTTCAGTAATACCAGAGATATGATGCAATCAAACACCGCAATCATTAACCATAATTATCAGAACACATGCCGTTCATATTCAGCCTAATTACACTGCTATTTTTGGATTACGCAGTCTTAATTATTAGTGATTGTGTGGAGGAGCTAGAGTAACAGTAAGGTAACGGATAGCTTCAGAACACATGAGCCAAGCACCACACAGTGACTGACGGCTTTATGAGGATCTGTGGCCTGTGCTGCTTTGCTGCTGCTGCTGCTGGTTTATACACTACAGCTGCACCACACCTTTACACCATGTGTCACTGATACTGTACTCCATTATGATGCCTTGCTATGTACACATGTAGATAAAGCAGTACAGCCTGACCGGAGGAGCTGTGAAAGTGCACGAGAAAAACAACGCTTTCTAAAGAAACCGTGAGTGTAAAACTGAGTGCCTTTGTTATGTGGTTGCTAGGATGTCCTAGGTGGTTGCTAGGGTGTTCAGTATGGTTTTCAGAGCATTGCTATACAGTAGCTAGGGTGTTCTAGTTTACTGCTATGCAGTGTTTAAGATTTTTGGGTGGTTTCCATGGCATTGATATACAATTGCTAGATTGTTCTAGGTGGTTGCTACGAAGTTGCTAGATTGTTCTAGGTGGTTGCTACAAAGTTGCTAGGGTGTTCTAGGTGGTTGCTAGGGTGTCTTATTTTCAATTCAACTAATTTCTGTTTTTTTTCCAAGTTTCTTTAGATAAAAACATCTTCTAAATTAATAAATACAAATGTAGTCTGGGTGGTTGCTATGCAGTTGCTAGGGTGTCATTTAACCAAAGCCATTTTGTAATTTATTCTAATATCAGACTAATATGGCGTCACATTAAAGGGATTGTTTAACTAAAAATTGTAACATTAAATATCCAAACCAACATTAATTTCTTTCTTGGTTGAACAAATACAATGAAGATACTTGTTGGTAACCAAACAGTTGCTGTTGTTTTCCATACTATGGAAGTCAATGGCTACCAGAGTGTTTTCGGTGGTTGCTTTTGTGTTCAACAGAAGATAGAAAGTCAGAAATGTCATTTTTCTGTGAATAATAGCTTTAAGGGATGTGGCCTGAAGAATTGGATGCATGAACATAGAAACGGTCTCCTTCAATCTTTGCTCTGCCACCGTGTCATATTTTGGACCTCTAGAAGCATCGGTGACCTTGAGAAGCCGCGCCTCGGCCCCATGATTTCTGAGAGGATCTCACAGCCAAACATGATCCGCTGGTGTCCAGCAGACCAGCTGCTGCGGCTCCTGAGAGCCACATAATATCCTGTGGATAGAGTGACACGGATCCAGCGTGTGGCTTAACTCTGGCCGCTTTGATCCTCCTGCTGCAGGTGTTGCCAAATCTATGCGCTCTACACTTGCATCGCTGCAACCTGCGGCCGCTGCCGGATTAGCTCGGGACCTGGAGGAATTGGAGGCCGAAACCGGATCCGGTTCGTGCTCAGATCAATTCCTGGGTCCGTCAGTGCTAAACATCCCTGGCACTTCCTCCTCCAATTAAAGCAACCTTGTTACATGTAAGTCAAGACCAAGTCCGTGTGCTCCATGCATTTAGCGTGCCGGTGGGCCGTGCTGAATGCTAGAGGTTAGCATCAAAATAGCACTCAGGAAATATGAACAGTGTGAAACAGTGCATGAGAAATCAAGGACGATGAGAACATCAACATCCGGCTGAACGCTGAGTTTGCAGATGGAAAACAAGTACTAATATCGTACTAGTTTCAGAGCGCTTGCGTATTTGTAATTGTTTGTCACGTACAAACCAAAATTGTCAACGTAGGATTTCAATTTAAGACTCAGGATCTACCCATCTATCTATCTATCTATCTATCATCTATCTATCTACCATCTATCTACCATCATCTATCTACCATCTATCTACCCATCTCCATCTATCTCCATCTCCATCTATCTATCTATCTATCTATCTATCTATCATCCATCTATCCATCTATCTATCTACCCATCTACCCATCATCTATCTATCTATCCATCTATCTACCCATCTCCATCTATCCATCTATCCATCTATCCATCTACCCATCTATCTATCTACCCATCTACCCATCTACCATCTATCCATCTACCCATCTACCCTATCTACCCATCTACCCATCTATCTATCTATCTATCTATCTATCTATCTATCTATCTATCTATCTATCTATCTATCTATCTATCTATCTACCCATCTATCTACCCATCTACCCATCTACCCATCTATCTACCCATCTATCTACCCATCTATCTATCTATCTACCCATCTATCTACCTATCTATCTACCCATCTATCTACCCATCTATCTATCCTATCTATCTACTCTATCTATCTACCCATCTATCTATCCATCTATCTATCTACCCATCTACCATCTATCTATCTATCTCATCTATCTATCATCTATCTACCTCTATCTATCTATCCATCTATCTACCCATCTATCTACCCCATCTACCCATCTACCCATCTATCTATCTACCCATCTACCCATCTATCTATCTACCCATCTACCCATCTACCCATCTATCTATCTATCTATCTACCCATCTATCTATCTACCCATCTATCTACCCATCTATCTATCTACTACTACCTCTACCTCTACCATCTAATCTATCTATCTATCTATCTATCTATACCTATCTATCTATCTATCTATCTATCTATCTATCTATCTATCTACTACCCATCTACCTATCTACACATCTACCTACCCATCTATCTATCTATCTATCTATCTATCTATCTATCTATCTATCTATCTATCTACCCATCTACCCATCTATCTATCTATCTATCTATCTATCTATCTATCTATCTATATGTCATACGTGTGTGTGTGTGTCTTTAGACGTATTTTAATTTGAATAAAATGAAAACTAAACAACTTTCAAATCAGATGAGCCAATATTTTATTTGCAAAAATAATATATATATATATTTGTTTTGAAAGGTCGGGTTATTAAAAAAAGAAAGAAAAAAAAGCTAATAAATAATGCAAATTTAATATCCCTGAAGATAAATGTCAAAAATCTAAAAGATTCTTAAAAAATTCTGAAAGTTCACATTGTTTACCAAAATAAAATAAAAAATCTAAATTCAAAAATAGATGAAGATTTTATAAATTATATTATAAAATCAAAAAGATCAGGTTATTTCTATGTATAAATATTATATTTTAATTTTTTATATATTTTTTATTTTATATTTTATGTATAGCACTTTGAATTACCATTGTGTATGAAATGTGCTTTATAAATAAACGTACCTTTCCTATATATCTATATATATATATATATAACACACACATTAAAAAAGCAATTTTGCAACAAAAAAAAAGAACAGAAAAATAAGTTGTTTGCAAGAAATACGTTAATGGTGAGGATGCAATAAATAGTCCCATCCATGTGTAATGTAGTAATCTGGAATGTCAGCAGATCTCTTCGAGCACCAGTCCAACACGCCCTTGCGGGAGCCGTCACGAGCAGCAGCTGGTGCAGCTCAAAGCTCACAGGTACCATAACAAAGTGCTGGCATGTTATGAGTTCACGTCTGCTGGAGTCACAAAGGGTTGCAAACACAATCAGGCCTGACCGCAGAGAGTCCGGGGCTTATGCAGACGGCGCAGGGCCTGCGAACCAGCACTTAATCGACCGCAGCACGTCTGTCTTTTGCAAACCCACCATCAGGAATGAAACGCTTGGGAGCTGCTCCCTCGAATTCCCTGCATCATTCCCAGATTGGTTATGCAGGTCGCCGGACGTCGGGACTCCTGTTAGCATTGAGTGTCCTGGAGATATGCCAACACTGAAGTACTGTAAAAATCACAATTGAAAAAGGTTATAAAAAGGTTACAATTTTAAGAATCCTTGGAAAGGTCAGATGATTTGCAAAACAAAAAGTGAATTCCAAAAGTTCACATTATTTGCAAAAACATGGAAAGGTCAGATTATTTGCAAAAACATGGAAAGGTCAAATTATCTGCAAAAACATTCATCAGAAAGGTCAAGTTATACTGCAATAAAATTACATTCAGAAATGTGTTCAAATGTAAAAGTTATTTGCTAAAAAAAAAAAAAGAATCCCCAGAAAAGTCAGATTATTTGCTCACAAAAAAAGAAATTAGAAAGATCGAGTTATTTGCAAGTTAAATTCCGAATGGTCACATTATTTTCAAAACCTTTAAATCAGAAAGATCAAGTTCGGCTGCAAATGATTTGCAAAATTGTCAAAAATATCAAGTTTAAAGAGCTTTGCTATCGAGTCAAAACAACCTGTAAGAAAGGAAAGAAATCACAAACGAGATATCATTAATATCTCAATGAGAGCAAATGCAGACAATGTGCAAGTGCTTCTCAGATGTTTCTCCTGAGAATAAAAGTTTCAGAATTGATTCAAAGATCCGAGCTCCTTCACATTTGTTTTACAGCTCTTAACTCTTAGTGTATGACAACTATTGACCCATTTGTGTCTATTTCTATTTTAGGAATTCCAAGAAACATGCTTCGATGACTCATAACTCATTAAATCAATGAAAGAGCCGAGCAATAACATTTTCCTCTGAGTAACAATATTGACTTGATTTCACCTGAACCTCTTCATTCCAGAAGAGACTCTCTTTCATCATCAGCTGACAGCCCTTTCATTGGCGTGGCTTTTGGACTTTGCGGTAAAAATAGAAAGGCAAGCCGCCATTAATTCAACACACAACCTGAATACCGTCCTTCTATTGCGATGAAAGTCCAAACATATCTTTGCTCTTTAACTTTATACATTTCTTATCTGTGTTTATCAGCTGAAGCAGCGCACCCAGAGTATGTGACACCCATGACAGCACGGCCATTGACTCGCCAGCAGATCAACATGCGCCTGCTTGTTGATAGTAACACGGATGATGATATAATTTACACCTGCACAGGTAACATAGGTAGGCCGGTATCCTGCAAAGAGAGCGGTAAAAGTGCAATGGAAAAAGAAACATGTCAACATACAAGATAACAGCAATTATATAGTCAACAACATGTGTTTACCTGCAATATTGACAGGTTAAACCCAACCGTTTAATGAAATTAAATGGAAACGCTGTTAAGTAGAGGACAAATCACTGAACCTGTCCTAGATTGTTTAATAGCCTCATCCACAACTCATGCAAAATTTGTTTTATAATCAATATTACTAGCACTTATCATTTTAGTGATAACCTCTAAAACTAAGTACCAAGTACAATGAAAAACATTTGGTGTTGGATTCACATTGAAACTACTTTCACTCAAAAATTGCAGATACATTTTATGAATAATTACACTGAAATAGCAAGTAACACAATGGATTTGATTGATTATATTAAGAATTGCAAAAAAGAGAAAGTTTTCTAAACTGTTATGTTTCAATGTATAAACGAGACGTTATCTAATAAGACACTCACTAGTTTGCATATTTCCAGAACATAAATCTGAACACTGGATAAAGCCAGGTTTAAAATTCTTATTCCATATTGTTTACACATTAGAGTTAAATGTTTTTATAGAGGGGATTTTGGATTTGTCTTTTTATCACTCCATGAATCAGAAAATACTGTTAACAGTCAGGAAAGAGCACATTTTCGTCATGCTTTTAGGAAAAAGAGTTATATAAAACCAAGCAAATGATTTATGAACAAACCCCTCAGTAAAATCCTTCAGAATATAGATATGAGTGAAACTCTAAATTTTGGTGTATGAGAGTGCATCTGAAGTGAAGAAAAAACTAATTTTAAAGATATGCATTTTCATTGAAATCTACAGACACTAACCGATAAAAGTGCAATAATATAATTTATTCAAATAATATCAACAAATCCCTCAGCAAAATCCTTCAGAATATAGATATGAGTGAAACTCTAAATTTTGGTGTATCTAAGTGCTACTGAAGTGGAGAAAAAACTCATTTTGTGAAAACGTCCTTTAAAAGATATGTATTGTAATTGAATCTACAGACACAAAAAGATAAAGTGCAATAATAAAATCAGCTGACGACATATGAACAAACCCCTCAGTACAATCCTTCAGAATATAGAAAGGAATAAAATTGTAAATTTTGGTGTATGTAAGTGCTGCTGAATTTGAGAAATAACAACAAAAAAAAGAATTTAGAGAAAACATCCTTTAAAGATATGTATTTTAATTTAATCTACAGACGTAATGAGATAAAGTGCAATAAAATAAACACTATAAAGTCTGAAACAACATGTTATGAAAAGCCAAATATCCCAAAATATCACAATTTAAAATAATTTGTCTTGCCTTAAATGTGAAATTTTGAAAACTGAAATAATATTTCCTTTTAAAATGTACACATTCATTTAGTTTTATTCACAGCTTATAAATATTTTTTTAACTTTAGCATGTAACTCATCCCACACCAATTGTATTCAAAATAAAGTTTGATCAGATTCATAAAGTACAGCATAGAAAATTCTGTTTTCTTCTGTGTTTTAAAATCTGCTGTATATTTAACCCATCAATGCACGTTTATATGGTTAGATGCATTTTGTTATATGCATTAAGCAGTAGAGCAATTTTTGTGTTGCGACCCACTATTTGTGACCAATATCACACGTGTCCACATTGATCATTAGAAGCAGAAGAAATGCCGCCAGGTTTGAAAACACATCTAATGAAAAGTGGAATAAAATCACGTGATTTACAATAACGCAGACAGTATCGTTTAATTCAAATGTTATTCAAAAGACTTGCAATTATGCATGTAAACATCTCATGCAAGTCGTTACTGGGTCATCCTCATTGTGTACTTTGTTACCTCACCAATCGTTGGCGTTCTGCAATAACATTTATTTTATCTAATTGTTTACAGTGTTGAGTTGTGGTGAGCACAGCTTTTCTCAATCAGGGAAACACCCATCTCAATCAGTGGCAGTCTGATCTTTGTTCCCTGCACCCTTATGCCGATAATTCCATTATCCTGAGCATTTCATCTAGTTCGTGATCTCTGATTACTCACGCATGTTTGCCACATTCTCATTAATGTGTTTGACATTCAAGCTAAACAGCAGCTTGGTTTCAAAACCAAGTGAGCTGCTTCACCGTCTACATGGGCACCTGAAACAGTGAGTGATTTTGATCATCTGATAAGCGTAAAAAATACACAGCGCACAAATATAGCTGGCAAAATATCACATTTCGAATTGTGTTGCAACTATGATGTATTAAAACGTTATCTTAATAAGCAACAAATGCAGAACTGATGTTTGTTTGTTTGGTTGGTTTTTAATGTCTTGCCAGCAAGACATTGGTTTTTAATGTCTTGGATATTTTCCTGCCAAAAGCTATATTTGAGTTATTACATTTTTAAATTGAAACAATTTTAGACCTATTTAAAAAAAACTAAATAAAAATAATAATGCAAACAAACTGATTTGTGCATAGATTATTTTAATATATTACTGATATACTATAAAAGTTTTTATTCATATTTTGAATTAGATTTTACTATTATATAATGTTACATTTTATTTAAAGCTTTATTAATTTTTTTCTTTTTTTTAATATGTCTATATAGTTTTTATTAATTATATTTATTTTGTATTATTTTTAATACATTATTAATTTTATAATATATTATTTTTAAATAATACGTTTTTTATATCATATTATATTTTAGTTAACAAAATAAAAAGTATTTCTGATTTTATTTTATTTCAGTTAAGGTGTTTTATTTATTAATATTTAATTTTAATGTTTTTTATTTAAATTTGATATATATATATTTTTTTTCAGTCAGCATTTTTTCTATTTCACATAACGAAAAAGTATTTTTTATAGATTTAGTTTTAATTAACTAAAATAAGCATAACATGATGCAACTCTCAAAGCACTTTTTCCTTCATCCTAATCTAGTTTGCACATCCACGTCAAAATCACATTCTACAAGCAAACAAAAAGTGAGTGTTAAAGCTGTGAGAGAGACTCACAGAGTGAAAAAATAGATCAATGAGGATCCTAAAGCAGGAGCACTGGGCTTATGGCCAATTATGACAAAATTACTTAAATATAACCACACTCACATATCTAAATGCAGGAGCAGGAGATCGGACTTCACTACGGAACGACGGGATCACAATGTCACAGCTGAAGAACACCGGATACTCGCCGTACTTCACGAGCATCTGCTTGCTGTCCTGCAAACATTAATGCACATTTCAACAGACTAATATGGTGTCTATTTGGACAGTTTAAGCATATAATAGTTTCCTAGCATATTCTGAATGCTTAAACCGCTCGCATATTTGTGACTATGAACTATTGTGATCTGCATCCTAAAACAAAACAGAGGTTTTATTTGTTACAATGAAACGCAGAGAGTTCAGAAAGTGCATGAGGATAAACTGGCTGATTGGAAGAGCATAAAAACATGCCATTTCTGAGCCGGTGTTATGAAAACGATCTCAACAGAAGGTTAAAAGCGAACATGCTTTATGGGACTGAATATTCAACTTAATACCCATTCAAAGAAAACATGCCTTGTCCTGCCTTTCAGTATTAGAGTGTTGAATTGAAGGGTTTGGCCTTTCGTGTATTATATGACAGATTTCTTTAGGAAATCATAATGACAACCAGTGCTTTTGCCTTCACAATACACTAAATGAAAACACTGATCTTTGAATACACAAAACAAGAGGAAAACATGGGGAAATTATTTGACATTTTCCACAAATCCCCTATTAAGCTATTATTGTATATCTATAAAAATTAGACTACACTGAATATTTGTATGTTTAATAAATACAGGCATTTAATCATACTGCAGGACTTTATTCTATAATTCTATATATAATATTGTAAGAGAAGAAAAGTGTTGTTCAAAATCCTGTAGTGACTAAATATTTCTTAAAAGTACAAATATTAATGTGTGTATATACATGTCTGTCTGTGTCTGTGTGTGTGTGTGTGTGTGTGTGTGTGTGTGTGTTGTGTGTGTTTGTGTGTGTACAACCCAAACTCTGGAAATGTTTAGACGTTTTTAAATTTGAAAAAAATGAAAACTAAACTACTTTCAAATCACATGAGACAATATTTTATTCACTATAGAACATGGAGAACATAAATGTTTAAACTGAGAAATTTTACACTTTTATCCACAAAATGAGCTCATTTCAAATTTGATACCTTCTACAGGTCTCCAAAAAGTTGGCACGGGGCAACAAAGGGCTGAAAAAGCAAGACATTTTAAAAAGAAAAGGGATGTCTTAGAGAGGCCGAGTCTCTCAGAAGTAAAGATGAGCAGAGGCTCTCCAATCCGAGAAGGAGAGCGTTAAAAGATTGTGGAATACTGTAAAAACAACGTTATTCAATGTCAGATTGCAAAGGCTTTGCAAATATCATCATCTACAGCGCATAACATCATCAAAAGATTCAGAGAGACTGGATAAATCTCTGTGCGTAATGGACAAGGCTGAAGACCTTTGTTGGATGCCTTGGTCTTCGGGCCCTCAGACGACACTGCATCACTCATCGGCATGATTCTATCATTAACATTACTAAATGGGCCCAGGAATACTTCCAGAAACCACTGTCGGTAAACACAGTCCGCCGTGCCATCTACAGATGCCAACTAAAGCTCTATCATGTAAAGGCGTATGTGAACATGGTCCAGAAGCGCCGTTGTGTCCTGTGGGCCAAGACTAATTTAAAATGGACCGTTTCAAAGTGAAAAAGTGTTCTATGGTCAGACGAGTCCAAATTTAACATTCTTGTTGGAAATCACGGACGCCGTGTCCTCTGGGGTAAAGAGGAGTGAGACCATCCAGCGTGTTATCAGCGTTCAGTTCAAAAGCCAGCATCTCTGATGGTATGGGGGTGCATAAGTGCATACAGTATGGGATGCTTGCATGTTTTGGAAGGTAGTCTGAATGCTGAAAGGTATATAAAGGTTTTAGAGCAACATATGCTCCCCTCCAGATGACGTGTATTTCAGCAGGACAATGCAAAACTACATTCTGCAGCTATTACAACAGCATGGCTTCGTAGTAGAAGAGTCTGGGTGCTGAATTGGCCTGTCTGCAGTCCAGATCTTTCACCTATAGAGAAAATTTGGTGCATCATTAAACAAACAATATGTCAAAGACAACAACAAACTCTTCAGGAGTTGGAAGCCTATATCAGACAAGAATGGGACCAAATTCCAACACCATAACTCCAAAAACTCATAACCTCGATGCCCAGAAGTCTTTAAAGTTTTTTGAAAAGAAGAGGAGATGCTACACCATGGTAAACATGCCCCCCCCCGTCCCAACCTGTAGCAGGCATCAAATTTGAAATGAGCTCATTTAGTGGATAAGTGCAAAATGTATCAGTTTAAACATTTGTTATGTTATCTATGTTCTATTGTGAATAAAATATTGGCTCATGTAATTTGAAAATCTTTTAGTTTTCATTTTATTCAAATAAAAAAAACGTCCCAACATTTCTGGAATTCGGGTTGTATATATATATATATATATATATATATAAATACATACATGCACATTTATAAAACAAAAATACAAATATGTGACCCTCTGTAAAAACCAGGCTAAAGTCTAAAAATCTAATTCTGACATAACGAGCATCAAAGTTTGATTACAAGCATTAATTTCACTATGATTTCAATATTTGACATGGCCTTACTCAGTCAATATTAAAGATACCAATAATATATCTTTACATAAATGTTCTTTACAATATGTAGCATGATTTTATGCAGAAAATAGTAAATCTAAAAAAAATGACTTTCGCTGGGTTTTCACAGCGAGGGTCACATGTTGTTTAAAATTACTTGTTAATTTCCAATTAGTTTTATCCTCTTTCCGTTTTTTTTTTTTTGATTAGATTCCTGCAGTATAACTAATATTTGTATGTTTTTAAAAGTACAAATATTCAGTCTTAATGCATACAAGGGCATAGGAACTGCATGCATACATTATATACCGTATATGCTATTACATAATTAGTAAAATAATATTTATTATTATTAAGTAAAATTATTGTAATTTTTTTTTTTTTTTTTTTTTTTAACGTAGCTAATGTTCATTCATCAGTTTTTCTGAGATAATTACAGTTCAAACATCAACGTCTTCATGTTTTACGCATGTTTTTCTCTTTCAAATAATCCCCGTATCTGTGCGTGGATGTGCTTTCAGACTCATGGCAGGATGTTTAGAGAGCTTTGCTTTATAATACCACGCAGCTTTAATTCAATTCAGTTGTTCCAATTCAATTTGTTTGTATAGAGCTCTTCACAATGCAGATTGTTCCAACCAGCTTTACAATGAATAGAGGCTTACAAAGTCCCTCGGGGAAGCCAAAGATGACAGTAGCAAGAGAAACTCCCTAAGATGAGACGATGAGTAGATGAGAAGGAATCTTGGGAGGGAAACCCTCCTCCTCCTCCTCCACCTCAACTATTTTATACAAAGCATAAATACAAACACACACGCATCTGCTGTCAGTGATGCATTTATTTGCACTGCTTTTTTTGGCAATTGTTCAGTATCTTGTTGTAAAGCATCAATCATTAAAGGAATAGTTCATCCAAAAATGAAAATATATCCTCAGGTCATCCCAGATCAGGATGAGTTTGTTCCTTCATCAGGTTTGTAGAAATGTCTCAGCAATGGATGCTCTGCAGTGAATGGGTGCCGTCAGAATGAGAGTCTGATAAAAACATCACAATAATCCACAGTCCATCAGCTAACATCAGAAGCTGAAACAAATCCAGCACTAAGATGTTTTTAATACATGCATATGTATTAAACTCCAGTGAAAAGGTGTTCTGGTCTGAATCAGGAGAGAAATCTGCAGCGTTTACAAGACAAAACAGCTCTAAACTAGTATGTGGCTGGATTTTTATGTGAGAGATGACAGCAGATGCACTTTTTCACTGTAAGAAGAGTTATTATGGATTATGCACTCTATGGTATTTTAGTTAAAAACATCTTAATGATGGATTTGTTTCAGCTTCTGATGTTAACTGATGGACTGTGGATTATTGTGATGTTTTATCAGACTCTCATTCTGACGGCACCCATTCACTGCAGAGCATCCGTTGCTGAGACATTTTTACAAACCTGATGAAGAATCAAACTCATCCTGATCTCTGATGACCTGAGGCTGAGCACATTTCCAGCTAATGTTCATTCTTGGGTGATCTATTCCTTTAAGGTCACATTCAGAGGATGAATTGCTTTGTTGCATTCCTCATTAAGTTGATTCTGCATCTGCATGCATAAAAAAATGAATAAATGCAAATTAATGAGTTCAAACGGTCATGCATGTTTACACATTAACCATCATGACACATCAGAAATATTTAGGATAACGTCAGGGTTCATATTACTCAGAATGAATTCAGAGCTCCATGTATAATGGCAGACGGGTTTTAAAGTTTGAACTGCTGTCACTTATCCTTTGATTTAGTACAGATGGTTTTAATAAAGACAGTATGATGCAGCTCTGGAACAACACACAAACAACACCAAGCACCACAGACCTCCCTTACAAAACAGTGTTTACCAGATTAACACCACAGTATTTATTGCAAGGTATTTCAAAGAATATGACCATATGGGCCTTCATAAGGCTTTACTCTAAATAGTTTTGGGTTAATTTTATTAGTGTGTTTTTCCATTTATGGTCACAGCCATAAGATCAGATGCTTTGATAATTTAGTGCATCGTTTTCTGTAATTTGCACAATGGTAGCCACATAAATCCAGATTTTGCTTTGTGCATTTATCTCAATTCAAAAGTTGCTCACAAACTCTCCCTGGTTTTATATGTTTTTTGTTGGTGCTGCTGACTAACAGCTTTAATTGCGCGGATGGAAACAGTGATGGATGGATCGGAGTTGCGCGAGCTTGAGAAAAATAGGGCGGGGCCTCGGCGTGACGTCAGCGCGCTCGAACCCCTGAGCGTATTTAAACGCGCTCAAAGCCGAGTGTGAGCGTCAGACGCGTGCAGAGACGCGCGAGCGAGTGGATCACGATTGCTGTGTGCTGCTGACAGATATCAGACACACACCTGATCCGTGCGGATATTAACACACATTCACCTGGATTTCATCACCTGTGCGTCGCGTTGCGTTTCAGAGGCAGAATGCGGCGCGCTTTAACAGACACGGGGAACTATTACAGGTAGTTCGGATCCGGATCTGCGTCTTTGGGCTCCCGATGTCTTCATCTGAGCCGCTGCTGCTGGTTTTCTCTCTCGTTACAGACGCGGCAGCATCGCGGTTCCGCGCGTCGCGTTGCGCACGGCGCGTCAGTTGGACACTCTGGACACTTCTGCGCACGCTTCATTGGGATCTAGCGGATAACATGTGAATGGATCTGGAATCGGGATAGTTTGAGGATAACGCACGGATTTTAATCTTTTGGATGTTTCCTGATTTACTGAGAATTTGGCTTTTCTGAAGCTCCGGTCTGTATGGACCCCATTTAAGGTGAATTCAGTCTCATTCTTTCTGCATATGCACACAAAATAGTTTTCCTTATTCATTTTGTACAGTCAATTCCCCGCGTACACTCTTAAACATTATCAATAATCCTTCCAGAAGTACTTAATATTTGGAAATGAATAACTTGGACATTTAATTGTAGCTCCTCGGATTCTGATGCACCCAAAAACACACATCTGAAGGACCTAAAAAGGTTTTCATATGTTAATAGTATTTATAACCCAATTTGAATCCTTTATTTTCAGCAGTATCCCCTAACATTAATCTGTATAGTGTATTAGGTCTCCAGCTGAAATTACTGTATGCTTTTCACAACATAACTTCTATAAAACACTGAAAATGCTTCAGTTTATGCTGACTTCACATCACTATGAGCAGCTTGAGCAAATTTAATAGACTCATTATAATAGATCAAATATTTAAAACTTACAAAAAATGCATCTTTGATTGTTTATATGATGCATTCAATCTCTTAACCAAATTATCCCCTGACTTAAAATATCAAAAAGCTATTAATTGCACGTTTTAATGATCAAAAATCGTAGTATAGCATAATTTACTGCACTAAAGGCTCATAAAAGTAATTGTAAACTTTATTGCGTTCATGAAACTGCTAGATTTTATTTGCCGTTTCATCAACAGGAGTTTTGGGATCCGGAATGGAGAAAACTCTGGCAGAAAACATGCATTTTTGTGCTCTGTAATACTGACAGAAATCTGTTCAGCATTAACTGGCCTACAGAACACATTTCACACAGGGCCCTGGTCACAATATTTAATTCTGTTACAAGACTTCGCTCTGAACCGTGGTCCCTCTGGCAAGACTTTCAGTAGCGCACAAACAATTAATGCATGAAAAATAGTTATTTGTTTTTTGTCACTCATGCATGCTTTTGTGCAGACCTTCATGCTTTTACCTTTGCACCGTTGCAGCTTCCCTCAAAGGAACGGAGTCTAAAATGAAGTTATGGGACATTCTAGCCCCGTGTTTGTTGCTCCTGAGCTCCGTTTCCGCACGTCCCGTCTTCCCCAAGCTGCAGCCATCCAAAAGAGCCATCGTCCGCAGTGAGACGCCCGCTCTGGACCCCATCATCGACTCCCAACCTGAAACCATGCACCAAAAACAAGCCTCCATGAAGGAACAATGTAAGCATGCAACTCTCAATTTCTTCAGAGATGTGTTAATTCGTTTTAGTTCAGTTGCAGTGGAGAACTGCTTTGAATTACTTGCATGTTGAGCAACACAGATTCACAACTGTGATAATGTACTGGTCAAGAGTACAGTATGTTAACTGAAACATTACCTTCACTGCGTGACCACATGTTTTACGTAACAAACCCCATCTGTTCAACAGCATGAAAACCTGAAAACGTTTGGTCTTATAACACAGAGGACGTTGTTTTCTTACAAACCTACTTGAGATGAAGTCTGCACGGATTGTTTACGTTTAACACGAGCTTTCCAGCACTTTTCTCACACGGTTTTCTAAGTAAGGTGCTGTTGTGAGCATCAACAGATGGCATGGACTATACATTCGTTGTGCACTTAAGCAGATGTTCCAGATGTTTAATAGCGCCCTCATCGTTTACACAGTAGCCTTCTTGCATCGTGGGAACTTTCTAAATTAGAGCATTAACGAGTCAAACTTGGCATGTGGAACGGTTCGCACTGGACTGACCGAAAATATGCATGAATTTATTTCGGACGCTCCGCCAGACCCTTGCATAACGTAAGGCGTGCTAAAACTATAGTGAACAACAGCCGATGGGAGCTGGTAAAAAACAAACACATGTTGAATCACTCAATGACCGGTGTCTTGGGGATTCGATCCCTGCATGCATCAGTGTCTCTAGTCCTCTGGATCGCTCCAGAATGTGTTCGGCAGTTTGGCCGTGCAGAGAGCAGCCACTAAAAGCAGTGAAGGACATGCAGTGCATTTGCAGACTTTCAGACAGATGTTTCATCTGAAGCATATTAAAAGGAGGTTTTGAGTGCATGATTGAGATGCATCTTTATAAATGTTGCTCTGATAGAAAACATGAGTGGAAATTATGGTTTGACATATTGAACAGACTGTACATTTAACAAAGCGCTGATTTGCATCCAATTAAATGAGGCGTCTCTCTCTGAACTATATGGAAGCCATGGGGTAAAAATATTAGAAGGGTAATTAAAAAGGTAAAATATAAAACAAAATATTTTATATTTAAAATATAAACGATAGATATCTTGCCATTCTATAATTTTTTTATATTAATTAATTGTGAGATAATAAATACAGAATTGTAAGACATATCAGAATTATGAGACAAAGTCAGAATTATGAGATATAAAAGTCAGAAATATGAGATATAAAAGCCAGAATTGTAAGACATATCTGAATTGAGACAAAGTCGGAATTATGAGATATTAAGTCAGAATTATGAGATATAAAGTCAGAATTACGAGATATATATATAAAGTCAGAATTGTGAGATATAAAGTCAGAATTACGAGATATAAAGTCAGAATTACGAGATATATATAAAGTCAGAATTATGAGATATAAAGTCAGAATTACGAGATATATATAAAGTCAGAATTGTGAGATATAAAGTCGGAATTACGAGATATAAAGTCAGAATTACGAGATATAAAGTCAGAATTACGAGATATAAAGTCAGAATTACGTAAGATAATATATAAAAGTCAGAATTGTGAGATATAAAGTCGGAATTACGAGATATAAAGTCAGAATTACGAGATATAAAGTCAGAATTACGAGATATATATAAAGTCAGAATTGTGAGATATAAAGTCGGAATTACGAGATATAAAGTCAGAATTACGAGATATAAAGTCAGAATTACGAGATATATATATAAAGTCAGAATTGTGAGATATAAAGTCAGAATTACGAGATATAAAGTCAGAATTACGAGATATAAAGTCAGAATTACGAGATATATATAAAGTCAGAATTGTGAGATATAAAGTCAGAATTACGAGATATAAAGTCAGAATTACGAGATATAAAGTCAGAATTACGAGATATATATAAAGTCAGAATTGTGAGATATAAAGTCGGAATTACGAGATATAAAGTCAGAATTACGAGATATAAAGTCAGAATTACGAGATATATATACAGTCAGAATTGTGAGATATAAAGTCTGAATTGTGAGATATAAAGTCAGAATTACGAGATATAAAGTCAGAATTACGAGATATATATAAAGTCGGAATTACGAGATATAAAGTCAGAATTACGAGATGTAAAGTCAGAATTATGAGATATAAAGTCAGAATTGTGAGATATAAAGTCAGAATTGTGAGATATAAAGTCAGAATTGTGAGATATAAAGTCAGAATTACGAGATGTAAAGTCAGAATTATGAGATATAAAGTCAGAATTACGAGATATAAAGTCAGAATTACGAGATATAAAGTCAGAATTGTGAGATATAAAGTCAGAATTGTGAGATATAAAGTCAGATTGTGAGATATAAAGTCAGAATTGTGAGATATAAAGTCAGAATTGTGAGATATAAAGCCAGATTGTGTGATATAATAGTCAGAATTATGCAGATATAGTATAATATAAAGGTCAGAATTATGAGATATAAAGTCAGAATTACGAGATATAAAGTCAGAATTACGAGATATAAAGTCAGAATTGTGAGATATAAAGTCAGAATTACGAGATATAAAGTCAGAATTACGAGATATAAAGTCAGAATTACGAGATATAAAGTCAGAATTATGAGATATAAAGTCAGAATTACGAGATATAAAGTCAGAATTGTGAGATATAAAGTCAGAATTTTGAGAAATATCTGAATTTTGAGACAGTCACAGTTGCGAGATATGAAGCCAGATTTGGAGATAAGAGTCAGAATTGTGAGCTAATTATTGATCCTGAATTATTGATTATTGATCCTGATCCTGTGGCTCAGTGGTAGAGCATTGTGTTAGCAGCGCAAAGCTTGAGGGTTTGATTCCCAGGGAACACATATACTGAAAATAAATGTATAGCATGAATGCACTGTAAGTCACTTTGGATAAAAGCGTCTGATAAATGTAAATGTAAATGATTCCCTGGATAAGAACAAACTTACATAGAACCAAGATGAGCACCTGGCGTTTGGCATTTAAATGTTTATTCATTGTTCAATCCTCCAGTGATGCACAAAATTGCTTTCTATGTAGGCAGCACAGAGATTTGAGACACAGCCAGCGTTTGTCAGATTGATCTGATACCGCCGCCGTAGATCATGTGACCAACACAAATGACTCCACTCGATTCTGGCTCCGCTCATCACGCCTGCTGCTCACAAACATCTCAAGCTAGAATAATTCCCTAAACATCGGAATCCTCTCAGTCCCACTTTTATCTGGAACACCAAACAGGTGTTCAATGCATGCTAGATGTGCTGATATTTGCATGAAAATCACTGAAACTGGTTTTAGAGTATTTTTTTTTTAGTTAAGGTGTGGTTTACAACTGGCATTAAAAGCACCCTGTCCTAATTTGACAAGTAAACAGCGATTCGTTACACATCATTTGCATGTTCTCGCTCATTAGACTGCATTTCTCGAAAGCGGCATGTTTTTGAATAAACGGCTCGCGGTATTTGCTTCTTTCACAATCGAAACGGCTAAAATAAGACGCTTACAGCATCTGCTAAAAATGTGTTCACCCCTCAGGCCATCCAAGATATAAAGGAGTTTGTTTCTTCGTCAGATTTGGAGAAAAAAAATTTTACTTACCAAAGTGAATGGGTGCCGTCAGAATGAGTGAATGGGTGCAGCCAAAGTGAATGGTGCCGTCCAGAATGAGTGAATGGGTGCCGCCAAAGTGAATGGGTGCCGTTAGAATGAGTGCCGCCAAAGTGAATGGGTGCCGTCAGAATGAGTGAATGGGTGCCGCCAAAGTGAATGGGTGCCGTCATAATGAGAGTCTGATAAAAACATCACAATAATCCACAGCACTCCAGTCCATCAGTTAACATCTAAAAGCTGAAACAAATTCATCATTAAGACGTTTATAACTCAAATATGAGTATAATCCATAATAACTATTCCTCCAGTGATAAAGCGTGAATCAGGAGAGAAATCTGCACCGTTTACAAGACAAAACAGCTCTAAACAAATATGTTTTATGGATTATAAACTCATATTTGAGTTATAAACGTCTTAATGATGAATTTGTTTCAGCTTTTAGATGTTAACTGATGGACTGTGGATTATTGTGATGTCTTTATCAGACTCTCATTCTGACGGCACCCATTCACTTTGGTAAGCAAATTAGTTTTCTCCAAATCTGACGAAGAAACAAACTCATCTGCATCTGCGATGGTGTGTAAATGTTCCTCACCTCTTATAAGCGTAAATAAATGAAACATTTCCAAAAAGTACTATTAATTCATATTATTTAATGAGGGAAAATGACCGAGCACGATTGTTGCAAGGCTTTTCCGAGAACTGAGACACGGGTTGAATGGAGAGTGAACTTCGAGTTCTGACCGTAATTAAATCATGATGCATTACATGCAGATCAAACGCGCGCTCGCTTTTGTTTAAGATGAGGGCGGCGAGCATGTTTCGAGTTTGCGGTTGAGCAGATGTATTTCTGCTGTACCTCAATGTCATGATCTATAAGATTTTCCATCGCAGTCCTGACATGAGAACAGGCCGTTGTTTGGGACGGTCGATAGTGACGAATAAACAATGTGTTATATACAGAGAAGTCCAGACGTCTGAGAGCAGAATCCCAGCCACTATTCACAGGTCACTAATCGAACGAGCATTCATGCTGAAATTCATTATTATAGTTTTTAAGCATATTTTGAATTTGTAAATCTTTTCAAAGTTTATCATTTTTTTTTTTTTTGAGTTTTAGTAATTTTGTTGTGTTTTTGTTTTTTAATATGTCTGTTTATTTTTATATTAGCTTTAATACTTTTGTTGTGTTTTTGTTTTTTAATATGTCTGTTTATTTTTATATTAGCTTTAATACTTTTGTTGTGTTTTTGTTTTTTAATGTCTGTTTATTTTTATATTAGCTTTAATACTTTTGTTGTGTTTTTGTTTTTTAATATGTCTATTCATTTTTATATTAGCTTTAATACTTTTGTTGTGTTTTTGTTTTTTAATATGTCTATTTATTTTTATATTAGCTTTAATATTTTTGTTGTGTTTTTGTTTTTTTATGTCTGTTTATTTTTATATTAGCTTTAATATTTTTGTTGTGTTTTTGTTTTTTTATGTCTGTTTATTTTTATATTAGCTTTAATACTTTTGTTGTGTTTTTGTTTTTTAATGTCTATTTATTTTTATATTAACTTTAATATTTTGTTGTGTTTTTGTAGGCTTTTTATTTTAAAAATAAGTCTATTTAGTTTTTAATTATTATTTATTTCAGTTTTAGTAATTGTTTTTGACATTTTTATTATTTTTCTTTAATGCCTATTTCTTTTTTATTATTATTGACTTTAGTTTTAATAATTTAATTTGTGTTTTATTTTGTCATTTTTATTTTATAAATATCTATTTAGTTTTTGTTGTTTTTATTTCAGTTTTAGTAATTTCACTAATGTTGTGTTTTTGTCATTTTTATTAGTTTATGTTTTAGGTTCAGTAATTTAGTTTATTTTTGTCATTTTTATTAGTTTTAATATCTGTTTATTTTTATAGTTTTTTTAAACAATTGTTATTGTTTTTTTTTTTTTCACTTTTAGTACTTCAACATTAATAAAATGATAAACAGTTTTGTGTATCCAAACACACTTACTGAAAGTGTACCTTTATAATATTATTTTATTATTTCAATCAAACATTTTTTTTTTTTCAATTAACATGCATTTTTGTAATAGTTTTAGTTTACGATAATAACACTGATTCATATTAAATTTCCTAATAACATGAAATACCTTCAAATAGCTATGCTTACATCATCTATGATGTAAAAACATGTCAAATGTAAAAAAAAATATGATTAATTTAGTAATTTATCAGATGTTTTTATCAAACATCATAAATGCACACAATACAAATGCAAAACAGCAGAACTGTCACATTGCATCATTAATAACACGGCAAAAAAAATCTTACTCAATATTTAGTCTTGTTTTCTAGTATAAATATCCAAACATTTTAGAATTAAGATGCATGTACTTGACAAATAAAAATATTAAAAAGATATAAAAAATGATTAGCATAAAACAAGCATAAATATCTGCCAATGTGACAATAAAAATGATTGTTTAGCCTTTTAATTAAGCTATTAAGGCAGATATTTTTGCTATAAAATTGATATATATTTTAGAAAACATACTGTAAATTTTTTTTTAATAAAAATACTGGCAGCTCATTACACACAACATCATGCATTAATTTTACAGACATGTCTGTTGACTCTAAAACACAATGCACGATGTAAAATTCAAAATACATACTGTATAAACAATACACAGTATATTGTGTCCTATTTTGACTAATGTGCATCTTAAATAACTTCACTTGTCATGCATCTTGATTGAAGAATGCTTAGATGTTTATTTTAGAAAACAAGAGTTTTTTGCACACAGCTGATGTGTTTTATTCTTTCTCTTGAAGTGACCGGATTTTACCCGGAGCGGTTTGAGAGCGTAATGGACCTCATCGAAGCCACCATCGGCCGACTGCGCAGATCCTCCGACGCAGACCCCGAGAGGAGCAGCCGGGGACGAGGAGACCGGAAGAGGAGTCGCGGGCGAGGCCGTAAAGACCACAGGGTCAAAGCTCAAGGCCGTGGGTGTCTCCTGAAGGAGATCCACCTCAACGTCACAGACCTGGGCTTGGGTTACCGGACCAAAGAGGAGCTGATCTTCCGCTACTGCAGCGGCCCGTGTTTCGACGCCGAGACCAACTACGACAAGATCCTCAACAACCTCACCCACAACAAGAAGCTGGACAAGGACACGCCGGCTCGGACCTGCTGCCGGCCCGTCGCGTTCGACGACGACGTCTCGTTTCTGGACGACAGCTTGGATTACCACACTCTGAAGAAGCATTCGGCTAAAAAGTGTGCTTGTGTTTGACCCGTGCACTGCAAAGAAATGATGTTCTAGTATAAACATCTACACATACTTGGATCAAGATGCATGACAAGTGAAGTTATTTAAGATGCTCATTAGTCAAAATAGGGCACAATATAGTGTAGTATTTTTTATACAGTAGGTATTTTGAATTTTACATCGTGCATTGTGCTTTAGAGTTAACAAATGTCTGTAAAATTAATGCATGATGTTGTGCGTAATGAGCTGCCAGTATTTTTTTCAAAAAAAATAAAAAAAAATAAAAAATATTTTCGTTTTTGTTTAAAACAAGTTAAAAATCTACCAATGGAGTAAAAAAAAAAAAATATTTAATTAAAAGGCTAAACAAGATTATTTTTCGTGCCCCATTGGCAGATATTAATGCTTGTTTTAAGCAAAAACTAACTAAATTTTGATATATATATATATATATATATATATAAAAAACAATTATAATAATACTGGCAGCTCATTACACACAACATCATCCATTAATTTTACAGCCATTTATGTTTACCAAATTATATATATATATTTTTTTTTACAGAAAACTAGACATTAAGTCATTTTACGTGTGCAATTAATGCATGTTGATTCAAGTATGTTTAGATGTTCATACTAGAAAGCAAGACACAAACACTAAGCAAGAGGATGATGGTTTCGCAGACTTGCAGGATATATCCAGTATTCACTTTGTTACCAAACCACGTCGTTTATCCACTAACGAACACGCTGGGATAAGAAAACGTGACGTCATTATCACGTTTACACAGAGACCCACAACCACAGACTCAGATCTTTAATATCCAGAAAGATATCTATATATATAGTATATATGTATTTATTGAGATTTAATTAAGTTATTGTTATTTATTGCAATCCATTGTATTCGAGTGTTTCTCTTATTTATTTACGGAGGGGTTTTTTGTTCTCTATCTTGGATGGTGCCAAATTTGAGCATGAGTTTTTCATGAAACCGTTCGTTAATTCATCGTTTATTCAAGCTCATGTCGTTACAAACACTCACAAAATGAGAGTTTAAAGGTGCGATAGATAGATATATGGACAGATTTATACATTTATGGACATTACTGATTTTTGTTGCCTACCAAATTTAGCCTAAATTTCACTAATCTTATGCTCAGATCTAAAAAAAACTAAATAAATTCAGATATTATATATGCAAAAAATGCTATAATTTAAATATATATATATTAATAATACTTAGTATTAGCAAATCTCTCAAATCTCATGGTCAAACATGGGGCTGTCGTTTTTTCTAATATTAATTCTATTTTTCTAGTAAAATATATTATAAAAATAGAAATATATTTGGTATAAATATTATAAAACAAATTATAACTAAAAATAGAAAATGGAAAATTATATATAAAATATATTTCTATTTTTTACTTATTTAATATTTTCTATATTTATTATAATTTTTTGTTGTATATGTAATATATGAAATTTTTATATCTGAGCATTTGAATTTTTGAAATTATTTTTCATAATGTTTTAAATATTAATAAATATTACGAAACAGCTCACACAGAAATCACTTTTCAAATCAAGCAGATTTCTGTTGGTGTGTGTCAAAACGTACACAACCCACTTGAACCCATTGTATAATCTGCATAAGGCACGCTTCTCTCGCAATTCCCAGTTAAACCCAATGGACTTGGCCTGCAAAAATGAAGGTAGATCAGGTGATTTGACACAATGTGCACGTTATTCAAAGTCTTCTGAAGTCATATGATTGAAATGCATGAGGAACCAACCCAAATTTAAGACGTTTTTTCAATGCAAACCTCTAAAGTCTTAAGGTCAAACACACTGACCCTTGCATGTCATCACTGAATCCAAACCTCACGGTCAAATGAAAGATTGCAACGTGTGAAAAATGCATGAGATTTGAGAGCTTCTGTACATTTTGTTCACGAACAGCAACTAAAATACGTGTTTGTTCCTCAAGCAAAGCATCTTCAGAAGACTTGGACAATAATGCACAAGTCATTTGGCATTAGATCTCCTTTAGCGTTTAGCTGAAATGCTTTGGACATGAGCTTGAGTAAATCGGAGAGTCTTCAGATGCGTATATTTACGTTCGGTGATGGAAAAGACGTGTCTTTGGTCTCCAGCTCCACCAAACAGTCTGCCGTTGTTTCCTACAACAAAAGAACAGATAATAAGCCGGCAGAGGACCAAGTGTTATTGTAGAAAATAAAAAGCTGATGTTGTTTAGCATAAAGCCAAAGTCTCGAGCCGGACCTCAGATGGCTCGTCTCCAATTATCTCTTTAAAATACGGCCTGGCCTGACGTGTTTACATCTCACTGTAATGAAATCAGTGCCAGAGACCGCCTGCGCCGAGCCGAGCGCCACAAATGGACTGTTTGATCAGAGCAAATAATGTTACATGTGACCTCTCTAAACCCGCTCGGTCCGGTCTGGAGCGACCGCTGAGGTCGAATCTGTACGAGACCCCCGTCGTCAAATCAGCTTCGTCTGCTCTTCTCAACGGGATCATAGTCTTCGACTGTGAACAGGCCTGTAGGATGCCTTTCTGTGCATTAAGCCCAAAGTATACTTTGTACGCATTCATTTATCTTTGAACACTTTAGTTTTTGCGGTAGCTCTATCCACCTTATTTAACGCAGAAGAAAGCCGTTTGGTATGAATGTATGACTTCCGCTTAGCTGCTGTAGGGAAATCTGTGTTCATACTGAAGATAATATATTAAAATAATACGCTAAGACGCAGCAGTTTGCAATATCAAGCAGCAAAACAAGCAGTTTTGTACAGCTAAAAATGGGAAAATGTATAAATCAAGCACCGGCTGTTAAGGTTCTTGCACACTGAGTCCGAAATGTTCATGGTTTTTTTTCTTTGGGGGGGGAGGGTCGGGGGGGATGTGTCAGGAGGGGTCATCCTTTCCTATCAAAATGCTTGCTACGGATCGGAAAACACAGAAAATCGAACCTGATGCTATTTTTTTTTAAAAGTAAACGTGATTGATGTATTTATTTTTTTACGTGCAAACATTTTGGTTGAGAATTTCGGACTTAAAGGGACAGTACACCCAAAAATGCAAATCCTGTCATCATGCACTCATCCTCAAGTAGATCCAAACCTGTATGAATGTGTTTGTTCTGAACACAAAGGAAGATATTCTGAAGAAAGTTTGTAATCGGGCTGTTTTGGAGCACCATTGACTTCCATAGAAGGATAAATAATACTGTGTTTCCCACATTCTTCAGAATATCTTCTTTTGTGTTCAGAACAAACACATTCATTCAGGTTTGGAGAAATTGATGACATATAATTAACATTTTTAGGTGAACTGTCCCTTTAAGTGCCCAAAGACCTTTACTGGGAAAAATAAGGTGGATATTATCCACATAAGTGGATTCACGTATTGTAGTGTTTAATACAGTTATCGTGTGCATTGCGATGTACAGAGCGGATGTTAATGCTGGGAAGATTAAAACAAGGTGTTCATGTATAAACTCGTACGGCCTTACGTTCACGCTGTGGACATACATACGAAAGACATAAGATAACGAACGCAAGGGGCGGAGCTACAGCGCTCTAGAACGCTTCATCTGAAGTTCATTACACACCGAGTACGTGTTTTTCCGTATTCACCATCCTTTCCTATCAAAATGCATAATACGGATGCGAAAACGCAGACTATCGAACCTGATACTAATTTAAAAAAATTATGTAATTATCACGATACATCAGAAATAATTGTATTTCAGTTACAATTCATGTTAACACTTAAATTTGAACTGCAATTTTCCGTTTTTTTTTTTTTTTATTGCACGTTGTGCAATCGTGATTGACACAACGTGAGGTCGTATTTATTTTATTAACGTGTGAAAATGTTGGACTCGGTGTGCAGTGACCTTTAATCCAGTGTCTGCGCTATTTTCCTCCACCGCTAAAAACTCTTTTAACTAAAGCTGAGCTCTCTTATAACTCTCTCACACAAGCGCTTCTCTGTCGTTGTTGTTCCAGTCTCCGCTATTGTATTGTTATCGTTGTTCAGTGTCTAGTTTGGCTTTCTACTGTGAACCAGTGCTGCCACCTTGTGTAACAAATGATTAGTGCAAAACAAATTCAATGTGCATCCCGCATACATGAATCTGGTACTTTTCTATTGAGGAAGTTTGTGTGTAAAAACATGCATAAATACAGAAGTATACTTTGGGCTGTTACATTATGATGCCGTAATCCAGAAGTATCCAGGCCACAGCTCTGTAAAGCACGAGGTGCCTCTTTTATCAGGATATATGTTCCTCCTAATCATGATAAACGTGCTTCGGAGTCTGAAAACAGCGATCCTCGGTCCTGACGTATGACGTTTGCTCACTGCGTGTAACGTACGTCCGTGGATTCCTGGAACGAGAGCGTTCAAGATAAGAGTTCAGAAACTCATGTTCCCTCCTGCAGTGTTCGTCGGTCCTGTGAGACGTTTTGTCTTGTTTTGTGTTACTGAACCAAAGCTCTCTACAGACTTTATTTTTGTACAATATTCATTTTATAACTTTTTACAAAATAAACCTCATTTCTATCATGCTTTTGTGTGCGAATCATCAATGCACGAGGTTTACAAATACATAACCGTTCATCCAAAGCTTTCCTTTTGACCAGTGCTTTATCATTTTATATTAATTGCACTTTAATAATATGTTTCTAAGAAGTTATAAATATACCTAGACAAATAGTCATGTTTATTTTTAGACTATATATACAAATATTAAATAATCAATTTACTGTATATTGAAAAATATTTATTTTAAAAAACTACAAAAATTAAATAACTGTAATTTTTTTTCAGATCTAAACAATTGAATTAGTATAATATTTAGTATATATATATACACACATACATACACACACACACATATATATATATTCTAGTTTTATGCTTTTAATGTAGTTATGCTATATAATATAACGTATTAAAACATTACTCAAACACTTCATACACTATTATATATGTGGTAAAATAAATAAATACACACACGCACACACACTCTCTCTCACACACACACACACTCTCGCACACACTCACACACTCTTACACACACACTCTTGCACACACTAACACACTCTCTCTCACACACACACACACACTCTCGTACAATCTCACACACACACTTTTTCACACACTCACTCACACACTCACACTCTCGCACAAACTCTCTCTCTCACACACACACACACACACACACACACACACTCTCGCACACACTCACACACTCTTACACACACACTCTTGCACACACTAACACACTCTCTCTCACACACACACACACTCTCGTACAATCTCACACACACACTTTTTCACACACACACGCACACACACACACTCTCTCTCTCACACACACACGCACACACACACACACTCTCTCTCAACCACATACGCACACACACACACATGCACTAGTACACTGTAAATTACTATATTTACAACAACATAAATAAAAGATGATATTTACAGTATAAGTCCATCATATCCAGGGCTTTCAGAAGATCAGTTGTCTGTCAGCTGAAGCTCAGACGTGCTGAGAGATATTTCAGGGCTGAGGAGTCCAGATGCGTCCCGCTCGGCTCGAACGCATTCCTGAACAGCGGCCCAGGATTCTATGGTAAACAAAAGCTGGCTGTAAAGCCGGGCCGAGCAGTAAATCTGGGCACTCTGTGGAAATGTTTCCATGGGGCTGCAGAGGTTTGTGAAGAAGTGTCTGGTCTGATCGGACCAGAAGAGGCCTGATCCCACAGTCAGACCTTTAGATCCAGAACGGCACCAATGAGGACGGATCTGCAGGAAAATCACACAATGCTCATGCAGAGAAAGACCTGGACTGACACAAACATGCAATATGATGCCGCTTTATGACACAAACATGCAATATGACGCCGCTTTATGACACAAACATGCAATATGATTCCGCTTTATGACACAAACATGCAATATGACGCCGCTTTATGACACAGACATGCAATATGATTCCGCTTTATGACACAAACATGCAATATGATGCCGCTTTATGACACAAACATGCAATATGACGCCGCTTTATGACACAGACATGCAATATGATGCCGCTTTATGACACAAACATGCAATATGATGCAGCTTTATGACACAAACATGCAATATGATGCCGCTTTATGACACAAACATGCAATATGATGCCGCTTTATGACACAAACATGCAATATGATGCCGCTTTATGACACAAACATGCAATATGATGCCGCTTTATGACACAAACATGCAATATGATGCCGCTTTATGACACAAACATGCAATATGATGCAGCTTTATGACACAAACATGCAATATGATGCCGCTTTATGACACAAACATGCAATATGATGCCGCTTTATGACACAAACATGCAATATGATGCCGCTTTATGACACAAACATGCAATATGATGCCGCTTTATGACACAAACATGCAATATGATGCCGCTTTATGACACAAACATGCAATATGACGCCGCTTTATGACACAAACATGCAATATGACGCCGCTTTATGACACAAACATGCAATATGATGCCGCTTTATGACAAAAACATGCAATATGATGCCGCTTTATGACACAAACATGCAATATGACGCCGCTTTATGACACAAACATGCAATATGATGCCGCTTTATGACACAAACATGCAATATGATGCCGCTTTATGACACAAACATGCAATATGATGCCGCTTTATGCCACAAACATGCAATATGATGCCGCTTTATGACACAAACATGCAATATGATGCCGCTTTATGATACAAACATGCAATATGATGCCGCTTTATGACACAAACATGCAATATGATGCCGCTTTATGACACAAACATGCAATATGATGCCGCTTTATGACACAAACATGCGATATGATGTCGCTTTATGACACAAACATGCAATATGATGCCGCTTTATGACACAAACATGCAATATGACGCCGCTTTATGACACAAACATGCAATATGACGTCGCTTTATGACACAAACATGCAATATGATGTCGCTTTATGACACAAACATGCAATATGACGCCGCTTTATGACACAAACATGCAATATGATGCCGCTTTATGACACAAACATGCAATATGACGCCGCTTTATGACACAAACATGCAATATGATGCCGCTTTATGACACAAACATGCAATATGATGCCGCTTTATGACACAAACATGCGATATGATGCCGCTTTATGACACAAACATGCGATATGATGCCGCTTTATGACACAAACATGCAATATGACGCCGCTTTATGACACAAACATGCAATATGACGCCGCTTTATGACACAAACATGCAATATGACGCCGCTTTATGACACAAACATGCGATATGATGCCGCTTTATGACACAAACATGCAATATGATGCCGTTTTATGACACAAACATGCAATATGATGCCGTTTTATGACACAAACATGCGATATGATGCCGTTTTATGACACAAACATGCAATATGATGCCGCTTTATGACACAGACATGCAATATGATGCCGCTTTATGACACAAACATGCAATATGATGCCGCTTTATGACACAAACATGCAATATGATGCCGTTTTATGACACAAACATGCAATATGACGCCGCTTTATGACACAAACATGCAATATGACGCCGCTTTATGACACAAACATGCAATATGACGCCGTTTTATGACACAAACATGCAATATGACGCCGTTTTATGACACAAACATGCAATATGATGCCGTTTTATGACACAAACATGCAATATGACGCCGTTTTATGACACAAACATGCAATATGATGCCGTTTTATGACACAAACATGCGATATGATGCCGTTTTATGACACAAACATGCGATATGATGCCGCTTTATGACACAAACATGCGATATGATGCCGCTTTATGACACAAACATGCAATATGACGCCGCTTTATGACACAAACATGCAATATGACGCCGCTTTATGCCACAAACATGCAATATGACGCCGCTTTATGACACAAACATGCAATATGACGCCGCTTTATGACACAAACATGCAATATGATGCCGCTTTATGACACAAACATGCGATATGATGCCGCTTTATGACACAAACATGCAATATGATGCCGTTTTATGACACAAACATGCAATATGATGCCGTTTTATGACACAAACATGCGATATGATGCCGTTTTATGACACAAACATGCAATATGATGCCGCTTTATGACACAAACATGCAATATGATGCCGCTTTATGACACAAACATGCAATATGACGCCGCTTTATGACACAGACATGCAATATGACGCCGCTTTATGACACAAACATGCAATATGTCGCTTTATGACACAAACATGCAATATGTCGCTTTATGACACAGACATGCAATATGATGCAGCTTTATGACACAAACATGCAATATGACGCCGCTTTATGACAAAAACATGCAATATGATGCCGCTTTATGACACAAACATGCAATATGATGCAGCTTTATGACACAAACATGCAATATGACGCCGCTTTATGACAAAAACATGCAATATGATGCCGCTTTATGACACAAACATGTGTCTGTTATTAATAATTGAATATATTTTTACAGTAGTAAATTTAAACGTGCACCTTAATCCAGTGTACCGCCGGCGGGACGCCTAGTGGTGACATGGTAAAGTCGTCAGACACAAACTCAAAAACAAAAAAGTTGGACATGTCATATATCCACGGAAAGCTGAGATTCTTGTGATTTCAACGATGTAGATACAATAATAATACCATTTTAAGATACAATAAACACAGCATGTAAAATCTGTGTCTTTATCAGACCACTTTTTGTTGACATAAGGCAGACATGCATGATAGTACAGACATACATAGGAATAACACAGTAGGGATGCAATATAACACCAATATAAGAAAACCCCCACAAATTAAATAATGTACTGTGTACAGAAATAGAAATATAGGAAAAAAATGAATTTAGATTATAAATTATAAATATATATGTAATTTTAAAAGTGTACACATTTTGGATTCTATAAATGAATGTCACAATAATGTGTTTATGCTTCAGTTACTATGTGTCAGCAATTATTGACAGTGAATCTGGATGAGAAACTGAATAGCTCTAAGTGTAACCTTTCATTAGAGCCCAAAATGATGACTGTACATTAAAGCATTCAAGAATTACAGCATTGTATGTGTCGTTGTTACAAAGCGTCGTTTGGAGTCTCCCAAGTGTACTTTTTTTGGAAGTGTCTAGACATAAAATTAGATAAACATGTGTAAAACACTAATTTTCTAATATACTGTTTATCAAATGGTATATTTGGCTTGGTAAGGCTTCATTCTGGGATCCCAATGTATTTTCCAGTTCATACCTCCCAGATATAGTCATCTGCAGGCGTCTATTTACACAACAAATGCAGGCGGAATTATTTTTTACTTTTTTTAATTTATTCAAAGTGCTATTACTCAATATCAGTAAGACTTACAGTGATTCTGTTGAGAAACAAACCTCAGAGTGTCACCTTTCAAAGGAGACCAACACCATGCATATCATCCAAATGGTCCAAGAACAGCATGCACTTTACTTTGGGTATGCCTTTTTTAGGCAAATTTTACAGGAATCGTAAAGGGTTAAAAAGCGGATGTTTTGGAAAGTGCTACGCCATGTTTTTGTGCCATCTAGTGGTTTAGATGAAAATAATATCGAAGGCCATTTGTTGTACCCTATCGTATACCGTGATAATCACATAAAAGCATCAGGACACCGGTCACGTGTCTCGAAGCTACGAGTTAACCCTCCACAGACACAGTCTGAGAACAACAAGCCCCAGATGAATACCATCCACTGACACGCCGCCTCGAACCAAAGCACTCGGTGACATCACCTGCTCCGACACGCTTGACATCAGCACTCAGAATAGGCTGGGATGCCTCACTCTTCACCATGCTTCTCGGATCAGCAGCTGCAGATATCCATGCATTGGTCTCAAACTCAATTCCTGGAAGGCCGCAGCTCTACACAGTTTAGCTCCAAACCACACCTGCTTGGAAGTTTCTAGTGATCCCGAAGAGCTTGATTAGCTGGATCAGGTGTGTTTGATTAGGGTTGGAGCTAAACTGTGCAGAGCTGTGGCCCTCCAGGAATTGAGTTTGAGGCATACAGTAACATGGCAGGAATGTGGGGAAATCCCTGGACATGTGTGTGTGTGTGTGTGTGTGTCCCTCCGGACACAGGAGGAAAACACAAACGCATTAGTGTCTCTCGTGTTTCGAGATCTAATCTGGTGTGTTAAAAAGCTAAACGTCCTGTAGGTTAGCCAGAGAGTACATTCCATTCGGTTGTAATGAGCCGAGACACATACTCCACATCTCGTTCTTCAGCGGTGACATCATCAACGGATGGTTATTGATGTGCATCTAAAAGTAGATGTTTACCATCGGAGCGTTTCAAATATGCACCTGCTTTAAAAAGCCTGAGCTGCATCAGCTTCAATAACGTGGCCTTATTATTATTCACGTCACGTGTGCAGAGACTAGACTGTAATCATCAATCTCATGGAAAAATATAAAACATTTCAACATTAACAAATAAACAAATGTTAAAAAATTATAATACATATATATAAAATCCTCATTATTGTAATGATTCGTTATTTTAACTGCAAAGTATTGATGCATTATGGAAGTACTTATTGTGCTTTAATTAGATTGCTAATTTATCATCACTATTTATTTAAATAATACTTGCGTGCACACACATTTGTGACCAAAATAAAATCAAACAAAATTTATAAATGTGTATTTTTTATATTCATATAAATAATGATGACTAATTATTTAAATGAGCTAATGATGACAGTAAAACAAGTACTAATATGATATATTAATAGGTCAAAATTCATATGAATTGACAATATATATATTTGTTTGTTAATATAAATAATTATGATAGATGTCATACAAACACATTTAAAAATATATTTTTTAAAATAAATACATAAAAAAACATACCCAAATATCATGTAACCCGATTATCACTCATTTAAAAAATTATCTAAAATACTTTTACACAAATAAAGACAAAATTAAAGTAATAAAGCATTATTTGTGTTAACTTGAAGCCATTAAAAATGACTTGAAAGCAGTGTTTATTTATAAGCTATTATACTTTTTATTAATAATTCGATTTTTATTTTATTTTTATAATTTCAGTTTGCATTTTAAATTTTAGTTAATTTTAAATAGGTTTTTTATATTACTATTAAGGTTTAATAAAAAAAAAAATTGTTTGTAAACTAATATTTGTATTTTATCTCGGCTTTATTTCATTAACAAAAAAATATTTTTAATAGTTTAATTTTAGTTACACTTCAAAAAAGTTTAACCTATAATATATATATTTTTTTTTATTCATATAATGACACATTTTTTAATTTAAATGAGCTGTTAATGACAGTAAAACAAGTACTAATATGACATATTTATAGGTCAAAATTCATATAAAAAATCAAGATATATATACTGTATATTCATTTAATTCATTAGTTTTTCATGCATTGAAATATGACATGGATATGCGATATGTTTCAGGAAATTCACCAACAAAAATCTTGATTGCTAATGATAAAAAAAGAAAAAAAATATTGCTAATACAATAAAAAATCTAATATTAAATGGCAGTAAATATTAAAGCAACAGAAAGCAGATCATCTCTCAGACACAATGAGATTCTGAAGAGTTTGAGCTTTAATAACAAGAGCAGTATCTGAAGAACTCGAGCTTTAATAACAAGAGCAGTATCTGAAGAGCTCGAGCTTTAATAACAAGAGCAGTATCTGAAGAACTCGAGCTTTAATAACAAGAGCAGTATCTGAAGAGCTCGAGCTTTAATAACAAGAGCAGTATCTGAAGAGCTCGAGCTTTAATAACAAGAGCAGTATCTGAAGAGCTCGAGCTTTAATAACAAGCGCAGTATCTGAAGAGCTCGAGCTTTAATAACAAGAGCAGTATCTGAAGAGCTCGAGCTTTAATAACAAGCGCAGTATCTGAAGAGCGCGAGCTTTAATAACAAGAGCAGTATCTGAAGAGCTCGAGCTTTAATAACAAGAGCAGTATCTGAAGAGCTCGAGCTTTAATAACAAGCGCAGTATCCGAAGAGCTCGAGCTTTAATAACAAGAGCAGTATCTGAAGAGCTCTTTAATAACAAGAGCGGTATCTGAAGAGCTCGAGCTTTAATAACAAGAGCAGTATCTGAAGAGCTCTTTAATAACAAGAGCGGTATCTGAAGAGCTCGAGCTTTAATAACAAGAGCAGTATCTGAAGAGCTCTTTAATAACAAGAGCGGTATCTGAAGAGCTCGAGCTTTAATAACAAGAGCGGTATCTGAAGAGCTCGAGCTTTAATAACAAGCGCAGTATCTGAAGAGCTCTTTAATAACAAGAGCGGTATCTGAAGAGCTCGAGCTTTAATAACAAGAGCGGTATCTGAAGAGCTCGAGCTTTAATAACAAGAGCA
>CM049838.1:25976421-25991421 GCA_027422435.1 Schizopygopsis pylzovi
TCATGTCATGTGATGCAACGCCCTTCAGGCATCAGTAGGTGCTGCGGTGCTGTTCGGGGTCAGTGTGTTTGTTATTTGTCTGTAACCGGAGCTGAGGTGTGACACACAGGTGTCAGGTGAGCTTCAGTCTTCACACCCGTCTCACCTGTACACCTGCCAGAGCATCGCATGCATTCGGCACATAAACCAATCCCATCACGCCTCAGTCTGAGCTCAGTGGACAAATACACTCTTACACGTTACAATTGTAACGAATACTGAAAATGACCAACAAAAACACTTCAAATACTATTCAAACTGTATTGATGAAGGAACGAATGATGGAAATATATGCATATTTAAAATTGCATAAAGTGTTTATTTGTAAATAATAATGGAAATTATGGAAATTCTTGTTTCTGTATATGAAATATTATAAATTGAAAAATTATTTATGAATGAAAAATAATTTATGAATGAAAAAGAAAATAAATTATAAACAACTGCAAAGCAACTGTAAAATAATAAAAAAAGGTTCATATACACACGCACGCACACTTACATACATATATACACACGCGCGCACGCACACACACACACATATACATATATACACATGCGCGCACACACACACATGCATATATGCGCACACACATATATACACACACACACACACACACATATATATATATATATATATATATATATATATAAATATATTTATTTAGCGCTTTATTTCAAAGATTATAAAATGCATTGCTATTATTAAGCTGAAAATCTTTATTTTTGTTCAAAGAAACTATGAAACATTTATTTTTGCCTGTAAAAATGCTTGTTTCTGTTTATTGACTAAATTACTGTACAAACACAATTATAAACTAATAATAGTTTTTAAAGAAAAACAATTGTAATATTTTTTTAAATATATAAATATAACCTTAGTTTAACATATTTTAAAATATTTTAAGTATGATAAAAATGACGTATTATGTAAAATTATGTATTTTTCATATTAAAAGTTAAAAACACTCTTATTTTGTTAGTAAAAATTATGGAAATACTTTTATATATTACCAAATAATTAATAAAAGTACATTTGAAAAAAAATAAAAAAAATAAATGTAAGTAACAATGCTAAATGTTAAACAAGTGAAAATGATACTTGAAAAATTAGTGTTCAAAATAACATCTGAAAAGGATATTTAAAAAAAATATTGTAAGTATTAAAATAAAAAAAATAAAAAAATGAATATATACAAATGAAATGGCTATTTTCTCCACACACCCAGAAGGGAACAGCACTAGTGTTTCCCAAAAGCACTGGTTTCTAGGTCTATGATGTAGTTCAGCGTAAGCTGCTTCTTACTGTTCATAGGCCGGGGCGACCCAGTACGGGTTCTCCGCCGCTTCTTTGGCGTGACGCAGGATGGCCTCTCGCGGGTTGCTGTCGTCGGTTTTATCCAGGGCGATGTTTTTGACGATGAAGGAGGACAGTGTCCCGCCGTGAGCCGCCACACGACCACCTCGACCTGCCCCGGGACAGAAGCAGAGATCACAAACAATCACCCCCGGCACTCACACGCAACGTTACTTTTACAACTTACTACAGTCTAGAACTACAGTAAGATCATGTCGATATTTAGTCTAGAACTACAGTAAGATCATGTTGATATTTAGTCTAGAACTACAGTAAGATCATGTTGATATTTAGTCTATAACTACAGTAAGATCATGTTGATATTTAGTCTAGAACTACAGTAAGATCATGTTGATATTTAGTCTAGATCTACAGTAAGATCATGTTGATATTTAGTCTAGAACTACAGTAAGATCATGTTGATATTTAGTCTAGAGCTACAGTAAGATCGTGTCCATATTTAGTCTAGATCTACAGTAAGATCATGTTGATATTTAGTCTAGAACTACAGTAAGATCATGTTGATATTTAGTCTAGAACTACAGTAAGATCGTGTTGATATTTAGTCTAGAGCTACAGTAAGATCGTGTGGATATTTAGTCTAGAGCTACAGTAAGATCATATTGATATTTAGTCTAGATCTACAGTAAGATCATGTTGATATTTAGTCTAGATCTACAGTAAGATCATGTTGATATTTAGTCTAGAACTACAGTAAGATCATGTTGATATTTAGTCTAGAACTACAGTAAGATCATGTTGATATTTAGTCTAGAACTACAGTAAGATCATGTTGATATTTAGTCTAGAACTACAGTAAGATCATGTCCTTATTTAGTCTAGAACTACAGCAAGATCATGTCGATATTTAGTCTAGAACTACAGTAAGATCATGCCGTTATTTAGTCTAGAGCTACAGTAAGATCATGTCGATATTTAGTCGATATTTAGTCTAGAACTACAGTAAGATCATGTAGATATTTAGTCTAGAACTACAGTAAGATCGTGTTAATATTTAATCTAGAACTACAGTAAGATCGTGTTAATATTTAGTCTAGAACTACAGTAAGATCGTGTTGATATTTAATCTAGAACTACAGTAAGATCGTGTTGATATTTAGTCTAGAACTACAGTAAGATCGTGTCGATATTTAGTCTAGAACTACAGTAAGATCATGTCGATATTTAGTCTAGAACTACAGTAAGATCATGTCGATATTTAGTCTAGAACTAAAGTAAGATCATGTCGATATTTAGTCTAGAACTACAGTAAGATCATGTCGATATTTAGACTAGAACTACAGTAAGATCATGTCGTTATTTAGTCTAGAACTACAGTAAGATCATGTCGATATTTAGACTAGAACTACAGTAAGATCATGTCGTTATTTAGTCTAGAACTACAGTAAGATCATGTCGATATTTAGTCTAGAACTACAGTAAGATCATGTCGATATTTAGTCAAGAACTACAGTAAGATCATGTCGATATTTAGTCTAGAACTACAGTAAGATCATGTTGATATTTAGTCTAGAACTACAGTAAGATCATGTTGATATTTAGTCTAGAACTACAGTAAGATCATGTCGATATTTAGTCTAGAACTACAGTAAGATCATGTTGATATTTAGTCTAGAGCTACAGTAAGATCGTGTCCATATTTAGTCTAGATCTACAGTAAGATCATTATTGTCTAGAACAGTAAGATCTGTGATATTTAGTCTAGACTACAGTAAGATCGTGTGATATTTAGTCTAGACTACAGTAAGATCATTGATATTAGTCTAGACTACAGTAAGATCATGTTGATATTAGTCTAGATACAGTAAGATCTGTTGATATTTAGTCTAGACTACAGTAGATCTGTGATATTAGTCTAGACTACAGTAAGATCATTTGATATTTAGTCTAGACTACAGTAAGATCATGTTGATATTTAGTCTAGACTACAGTAAGATCATGTTGATTTAGTCTAGAACTACAGTAAGATCATGTCTATTAGTCTAGAACTACAGTAAGATCATGTTGATATTAGTCTAGAACTACAGTAAGATCATGTTGATATTTAGTCTAGAACTACAGTAAGATCATGTCTTATTTAGTCTAGAACTACAGAAGATCATGTCGATATTTAGTCTAGAACTACAGTAAGATCATGCGTTATTTAGTCTGAGCTACAGTAAGATCATGTCGATATTTAGTCGATATTTAGTCTAGAACTACAGTAAGATCATGTAGATATTTAGTCTAGAACTACAGTAAGATCGTGTTAATATTTAATCTAGAACTACAGTAAGATCGTGTTAATATTTAGTCTAGAACTACAGTAAGATCGTGTTGATATTTAATCTAGAACTACAGTAAGATCTGTTGATATTTAGTCTAGAACTACAGTAAGATCGTGTGATATTTAGTCTAGAACTACAGTAAGATCTGTCGATATTTAGTCTAGAACTACAGTAAGATCATGTCGATATTTAGTCTAGAACTAAGTAAGATCATGTCGATATTTAGTCTAGAACTAAGTAAGATCATGTCGATATTTAGTCTAGACTACAGTAAGATCATGTCGATATTTAGACTAGAACTACAGTAAGATCATGTCGTTATTTAGTCTAGAACTACAGTAAGATCATGTCGATATTTAGTCTAGAACTACAGTAAGATCATGTCGATATTTAGTCAAGAACTACAGTAAGATCATGTCGATATTTAGTCTAGAACTACAGTAAGATCATGTTGATATTTAGTCTAGAACTACAGTAAGATCATGTTGATATTTAGTCTAGAACTACAGTAAGATCATGTCGATATTTAGTCTAGAACTACAGTAAGATCATGTTGATATTTAGTCTAGAGCTACAGTAAGATCGTGTCCATATTTAGTCTAGATCTACAGTAAGATCATGTTGATATTTAGTCTAGAACTACAGTAAGATCGTGTTGATATTTAGTCTAGAGCTACAGTAAGATCGTGTGGATATTTAGTCTAGAGCTACAGTAAGATCATATTGATATTTAGTCTAGATCTACAGTAAGATCATGTTGATATTTAGTCTAGAGCTACAGTAAGATCATGTTGATATTTAGTCTAGAACTACAGTAAGATCATGTTGATATTTAGTCTAGAACTACAGTAAGATCATGTTGATATTTAGTCTAGAACTACAGTAAGATCATGTTGATATTTAGTCTAGAACTACAGTAAGATCATGTTGATATTTAGTCTAGAACTACAGTAAGATCATGTCCTTATTTAGTCTAGAACTACAGTAAGATCATGTTGATATTTAGTCTAGAACTACAGTAAGATCATGTTGATATTTAGTCTAGAACTACAGTAAGATCATGTCCTTATTTAGTCTAGAACTACAGTAAGATCATGTCGATATTTAGTCTAGAACTACAGTAAGATCATGCCGTTATTTAGTCTAGAGCTACAGTAAGATCATGTCGATATTTAGTCGATATTTAGTCTAGAACTACAGTAAGATCATGTAGATATTTAGTCTAGAACTACAGTAAGATCGTGTTAATATTTAATCTAGAACTACAGTAAGATCGTGTTAATATTTAGTCTAGAACTACAGTAAGATCGTGTTGATATTTAATCTAGAACTACAGTAAGATCGTGTTGATATTTAGTCTAGAACTACAGTAAGATCGTGTTGATATTTAGTCTAGAACTACAGTAAGATCGTGTCGATATTTAGTCTAGAACTACAGTAAGATCATGTCGATATTTAGTCTAGAACTACAGTAAGATCATGTCGATATTTAGTCTAGAACTAAAGTAAGATCATGTCGATATTTAGTCTAGAACTACAGTAAGATCATGTCGATATTTAGACTAGAACTACAGTAAGATCATGTCGTTATTTAGTCTAGAACTACAGTAAGATCATGTCGATATTTAGTCTAGAACTACAGTAAGATCATGTCGATATTTAGTCAAGAACTACAGTAAGATCATGTCGATATTTAGTCTAGAACTACAGTAAGCTCATGTTAATATTTAGTCTAGAACTACAGTAAGATCATGTTGATATTTAGTCTAGAACTACAGTAAGATCATGTTGATATTTAGTCTAGATCTACTGTAAGATCATGTTGATATTTAGTCTAGAACTACAGTAAGCTCATGTTGATATTTAGTCTAGAACTACAGTAAGATCATGTTGATATTTAGTCTAGATCTACTGTAAGATCATGTTGATATTTAGTCTAGAACTACAGTAAGATCATGTTGATATTTAGTCTAGAACTACAGTAAGATCATGTTGATATTTAGTCTAGAACTACAGTAAGATCATGTTGATATTTAGTTTAGATCTACAGTAAGATCGTGTTGATATTTAGTCTAGAGCTACAGTAAGATCGTGTTGATATTTAGTCTAGAGCTACAGTAAGATCGTGTTGATATTTAGTCTAGAGCTACAGTAAGATCGTGTTGATATTTAGTCTAGAACTACAGTAAGATCGTGTTGATATTTAGTCTAGAACTACAGTAAGATCATGTTGATATTTAGTCTAGAACTACAGTAAGATCATGTTGATATTTAGTCTAGAGCTACAGTAAGATCATGTTGATATTTAGTCTAGAACTACAGTAAGATCATGTTGATATTTAGTCTAGAACTACAGTAAGATCGTGTTGATATTTAGTCTAGAACTACAGTAAGATCGTGTTGATATTTAGTCTAGAACTACAGTAAGATCGTGTTGATATTTAATCTAGAACTACAGTAAGATCATGTTGATATTTAGTCTAGAACTACAGTAAGATCATGTTGATATTTAGTCTAGAACTACAGTAAGATCATGTTGATATTTAGTCTAGAACTACAGTAAGATCATGTTGATATTTAGTCTAGAACTACAGTAAGATCGTGTTGATATTTAGTCTAGAACTACAGTAAGATCGTGTTGATATTTAGTCTAGAACTACAGTAAGATCGTGTTGATATTTAGTCTAGAACTACAGTAAGATCATGTGGATATTTAGTCTAGAGCTACAGTAAGATCATGTTGATATTTAGTCTTGAGCTACAGTAAGATCGTGTTGATATTTAGTCTAGAGCTACAGTAAGATCGTGTTGATATTTAGTCTAGAACTACAGTAAGATCGTGTTGATATTTAGTCTAGAACTACAGTAAGATCATGTTGATATTTAGTCTAGAACTACAGTAAGATCATGTTGATATTTAGTCTATAACTACAGTAAGATCGTGTTGATATTTAGTCTAGAACTACAGTAAGATCATGTTGATATTTAGTCTAGAACTACAGTAAGATCATGTTGATATTTAGTCTAGAACTACAGTAAGATCATGTCGATATTTAGTCTAGAGCTACAGTAAGATCATGTTGATATTTAGTCTAGAACTACAGTAAGATCATGTCGATATTTAGTCTAGAGCTACAGTAAGATCATGTTGATATTTAGTCTAGAGCTACAGTAAGATCATGTTGATATTTAGTCTATAACTACAGTAAGATCATGTTGATATTTAGTCTATAACTACAGTAAGATCGTGTTGATATTTAGTCTATAACTACAGTAAGATCGTGTTGATATTTAGTCTAGAACTACAGTAAGATCATGTTGATATTTAGTCTAGAACTACAGTAAGATCATGTTGATATTTAGTCTAGAACTACAGTAAGATCATGTCGATATTTAGTCTAGAGCTACAGTAAGATCATGTTGATATTTAGTCTAGAACTACAGTAAGATCATGTCGATATTTAGTCTAGAGCTACAGTAAGATCATGTTGATATTTAGTCTAGAGCTACAGTAAGATCATGTTGATATTTAGTCTATAACTACAGTAAGATCATGTTGATATTTAGTCTATAACTACAGTAAGATCGTGTTGATATTTAGTCTAGAGCTACAGTAAGATCGTGTTGATATTTAGTCTAGAACTACAGTAAGATCGTGTGGATATTTAGTCTAGAGCTACAGTAAGATCATGTTGATATTTAGTCTTGAGCTACAGTAAGATCATGTTGATATTTAGTCTAGAGATACAGTAAGATCATGTTGATATTTAGTCTAGAACTACAGTAAGATCGTGTGGATATTTAGTCTAGAACTACAGTAAGATCATGTTGATATTTAGTCTAGATCTACAGTAAGATCATGTTGATATTTAGTCTAGAACTACAGTAAGATCATGTTGATATTTAGTCTAGAGCTACAGTAAGATCGTGTCCATATTTAGTCTAGATCTACAGTAAGATCATGTTGATATTTAGTCTAGAACTACAGTAAGATCATGTTGATATTTAGTCTAGAACTACAGTAAGATCATGTTGATATTTAGTCTAGAGCTACAGTAAGATCGTGTTGATATTTAGTCTAGAGCTACAGTAAGATCATATTGATATTTAGTCTAGATCTATAGTAAGATCATGTTGATATTTAGTCTAGAACTACAGTAAGATCATGTTGATATTTAGTCTAGAACTACAGTAAGATCATGTTGATATTTAGTCTAGAACTACAGTAAGATCATGTTGATATTTAGTCTAGAACTACAGTAAGATCATGTCCTTATTTAGTCTAGAACTACAGTAAGATCATGTCGATATTTAGTCTAGAACTACAGTAAGATCATGACGTTATTTAGTCTAGAGCTACAGTAAGATCATGTCGATATTTAGTCGATATTTAGTCTAGAACTACAGTAAGATCATGTAGATATTTAGTCTAGAACTACAGTAAGATCGTGTTAATATTTAGTCTAGAACTACAGTAAGATCGTGTTGATATTTAGGCTAGAGCTACAGTAAGATCATGTTGATATTTAGTCTAGAACTACAGTAAGATCATGTTGATATTTAGTCTAGAACTACAGTAAGATCGTGTTGATATTTAGTCTAGAACTACAGTAAGATCATGTGGATATTTAGTCTAGAGCTACAGTAAGATCATGTTGATATTTAGTCTTGAGCTACAGTAAGATCATGTTGATATTTAGTCTAGAGCTACAGTAAGATCATGTTGATATTTAGTCTAGAACTACAGTAAGATCATGTGGATATTTAGTCTAGAACTACAGTAAGATCATGTTGATATTTAGTCTAGAGCTACAGTAAGATCGTGTTGATATTTAGTCTAGAACTACAGTAAGATCATGTGGATATTTAGTCTAGAGCTACAGTAAGATCATGTTGATATTTAGTCTAGAACTACAGTAAGATCGTGTCGATATTTAGTCTAGAACTACAGTAAGATCATGACGATATTTAGTCTAGAACTACAGTAAGATCATGTTGATATTTAGTCTAGAACTACAGTAAGATCATGTTGATATTTAGTCTAGAGCTACAGTAAGATCGTGTCCATATTTAGTCTAGATCTACTGTAAGATCATGTTGATATTTAGTCTAGAACTACAGTAAGATCATGTTGATATTTAGTCTAGAACTACAGTAAGATCATGTTGATATTTAGTCTAGAACTACAGTAAGATCATGTTGATATTTAGTCTAGAACTACAGTAAGATCATGTGGATATTTAGTCTAGAGCTACAGTAAGATCATGTTGATATTTAGTCTAGAGCTACAGTAAGATCGTGTTGATATTTAGTCTAGAGCTACAGTAAGATCGTGTTGATATTTAGTCTAGAACTACAGTAAGATCATGTGGATATTTAGTCTAGAGCTACAGTAAGATCATGTTGATATTTAGTCTAGAGCTACAGTAAGATCATGTTGATATTTAGTCTAGAACTACAGTAAAATCGTGTTGATATTTAGTCTAGACTACAGTAAGATCGTGTGGATATTTAGTCTAGAGCTACAGTAAGATCGTGTTGATATTTAGTCTAGAGCTACAGTAAGATCGTGTTGATATTTAGTCTAGAACTACAGTAAGATCGTGTTGATATTTAGTCTAGAACTACAGTAAGATCGTGTTGATATTTAGTCTAGAACTACAGTAAGATCATGTTGATATTTAGTCTAGAACTACAGTAAGATCATGTTGATATTTAGTCTAGAACTACAGTAAGATCATGTCGATATTTAGTCTAGAACTACAGTAAGATCATGTCGATATTTAGTCTAGAACTACAGTAAGATCATGTTGATATTTAGTCTAGAACTACAGTAAGATCATGTCGATATTTAGTCTAGAACTACAGTAAGATCATGTCGATATTTAGTCTAGAACTACAGTAAGATCATGTGTTATTTAGTCTAGAACTACAGTAAGATCATGTTTTGATATTTAGTCTAGAACTACAGTAAGATCATGTTGATATTTAGTCTAGAACTACAGTAAGATCGTGTTATATTTAGTCTAGAACTACAGTAAGATCGTGTTGATATTTAGTCTAGAGCTACAGTAAGATCATGTTGATATTTAGTCTAGAACTACAGTAAGATCATGTTGATATTTAGTCTAGAACTACAGTAAGATCGTGTTGATATTTAGTCTAGAACTACAGTAAGATCATGTGGATATTTAGTCTAGAGCTACAGTAAGATCATGTTGATATTTAGTCTTGACTACAGTAAGATCATGTTGATATTTAGTCTAGAGCTACAGTAAGATCATGTTGATATTTAGTCTAGAACTACAGTAAGATCATGTGATATTTAGTCTAGAACTACAGTAAGATCTGTTGATATTTAGTCTAGAGCTACAGTAAGATCGTGTTGATATTTAGTCTAGAACTACAGTAAGATCATGTGGATATTTAGTCTAGAGCTACAGTAAGATCATGTTGATATTTAGTCTAGAACTACAGTAAGATCGTGTCGATATTTAGTCTAGAACTACAGTAAGATCATGACGATATTTAGTCTAGAACTACAGTAAGATCATGTCGATATTTAGTCTAGAACTACAGTAAGATCATGTCGATATTTAGACTAGAACTACAGTAAGATCATGTCGTTATTTAGTCTAGAACTACAGTAAGATCATGTCGATATTTAGTCTAGAACTACAGTAAGATCATGTCGATATTTAGTCAAGAACTACAGTAAGATCATGTCGATATTTAGTCTAGAACTACAGTAAGCTCATGTTAATATTTAGTCTAGAACTACAGTAAGCTCATGTTGATATTTAGTCTAGAACTACAGTAAGATCATGTTGATATTTAGTCTAGATCTACTGTAAGATCATGTTGATATTTAGTCTAGAACTACAGTAAGATCATGTTGATATTTAGTCTAGAACTACAGTAAGATCATGTTGATATTTAGTCTAGAACTACAGTAAGATCATGTTGATATTTAGTCTAGAACTACAGTAAGATCATGTGGATATTTAGTCTAGAGCTACAGTAAGATCATGTTGATATTTAGTCTAGAGCTACAGTAAGATCGTGTTGATATTTAGTCTAGAGCTACAGTAAGATCGTGTTGATATTTAGTCTAGAACTACAGTAAGATCATGTGGATATTTAGTCTAGAGCTACAGTAAGATCATGTTGATATTTAGTCTTGAGCTACAGTAAGATCATGTTGATATTTAGTCTAGAACTACAGTAAAATCGTGTGGATATTTAGTCTAGAACTACAGTAAGATCGTGTGGATATTTAGTCTAGAGCTACAGTAAGATCGTGTTGATATTTAGTCTAGAGCTACAGTAAGATCGTGTTGATATTTAGTCTAGAGCTACAGTAAGATCGTGTTGATATTTAGTCTAGAACTACAGTAAGATCGTGTTGATATTTAGTCTAGAACTACAGTAAGATCGTGTTGATATTTAGTCTATAACTACAGTAAGATCGTGTTGATATTTAGTCTAGAACTACAGTAAGATCATGTCGATATTTAGTCTAGAGCTACAGTAAGATCATGTCGATATTTAGTCTAGAACTACAGTAAGATCATGTCGATATTTAGTCTAGAGCTACAGTAAGATCATGTCGATATTTAGTCTAGAGCTACAGTAAGATCATGTCGATATTTAGTTTAGAGCTACAGTAAGATCATGTTGATATTTAGTCTAGAGCAGAGCATGTGAGCGGAGCTGAGCGGTGAGAATTTCCGCTCCCCGCTCACGTGGGTGTTCGCTCCCCCGCTCCACCGCTCAAAGTCGGACCAGATCGCTCCGCTCAATTCCGCTCCCCGCTCATCTACAATTTCATCCCGCTCCGGTGAAATCGCTCCACGCTCGCTCAAATTTAAAATTACTCTGCATGCCTAAGACCTGCCGTTTTCAACCGAAGTCTTATGCCTCCGACACACTGTCTGCGTGGCAGACGTGGAGTGGGTTTGTTGCGTGACTGCTGCGGAAAAAATCCGCTTCACTTCTATTCTGTCGTGGAGCCGCAGTTGCGCGTGGTTGGACCACACCTGATACGCGCGTATTCCGCAGGCAATGTGGCTGCTCTAATCTACGACGGCGTTTTAGTGCCACATAAAAAAAAAAAAAAATCTAAGATTACGAGATTAAACTCGTAATATTTCGAGAATAAAGTCGAAACTACGAGAATAAAGTCGAAACTACGAGAAAAAAGTCGAAATGTTACGAGAATAAAGTCGAAACACTTCGAGAATAAAGTCGAAATATTACGAGAATAAAGTCGTAATGTTACGAGAATAAAGTCGTAATATTTCGAGAATAAACTCGTAGTAATACGAGATTAAACTCCTAATATTTTGAGAAAAATCACAGAATTGCTAGAAACAATGGATGTGGAGGATTTGGTTAAATCCTACTTTAGATTAGGATTTAGCAATAAGGAAATTCTTTGTCTTTTGGCGCATCAGCACGGAGTTATAATTAGTAAAAGGACACTGCAGCGGTTATGTAGGAAACTTAATTTATTCAGAAGAAAAAATCAGACAGACATTGAGGAAATTGGCTCTTTTGTGCAGTCTGAGATGGCGACCAGTGGTCGACTCCAAGGATATCGATGGTTACATCTGCGTGCTATTCGAAGAGGATATGTTGTTTCTCAAGAGACTATGAGGATGGTGATCAAAGAAATCGACCCTGAAGGAGTTGAACTTCGGCGCGCTCGACGTCTCCGAATATGCCATAATGCCACAACGCGTTGGGCCCCCGGCTGAAGTACTGGCAACGTCGTTATTTTTCTTCTGAATAAATTAAGTTTCCTACATAACCACTGCAGTGTCCTTTTACTAATTATAACTCCGTGCTGATGCGCCAAAAGACAAAGAATTTCCTTATTGCTAAATCCTAATCTAAAGTAGGATTTAACCAAATCCTCCACATCCATTGTTTCTAGCAATTCTATGATTTTCTCAAAATATTAGGAGTTTAATCTCGTATTACTACAAGTTTATTCTCGAAATATTACGACTTTATTCTCGAAATATTACGACTTTATTCTCGAAATATTACGACTTTATTCTCGAAGTGTTTCGACTTTCTCGTAACATTTCGACTTTATTCTCGTAACATTTCGACTTTATTCTCGTAACATTTCGACTTTATTCTCGTAGTTTCGAGTTTATTCTCGAAATATTACGACTTTAATCTCGTAATCTTAGATTTATTAATTTTTTTTATGTGGCACTAAAACGCCGTCGTACTAATCTGTTAACATGGGTGCGGAAAGGAAAATCAACACGCTGCAAACACGCTCCGCGACGCGTCCGCCACGCAGCCTATATCCTATAAAGAACTCACAGCAACATCAGTCAAAATAGAACATATATATCACCACATTCCTGATCATGTTTAACATTATCATCTATTTTTTTGACAGGAATTGTGCACCTGTATGACCTGTCGGTTTGCTTTTGGAAATATTTAACGAACTCTCGTTACTGGAATATCTAACGAGAATTAAAATACTCCTTCACAACGAACGATTTTTAAAGTATAGGCTGATGGTTTTGTTAATTGTTGAAGGCACAGGTGAATTCAGGGTGGATTTGTGCATGCCCTAGGCTCGTGGTGTGAGCGGTATCGGAGCGGAACCGGAGCGAGACAGAGCGATCGCTCCAGCCTTTGGATAAAAACCCGCTCCGCGCTCCGACTATATTTTGCACGCTCCGCTCCTCGCTCGCTCCACGCTCCGCTCCGCTCACATGCTCTGGTCTAGAGCTACAGTAAGATCATGTTGATATTTAGTCTAGAGCTACAGTAAGATCATGTTGATATTTAGTCTAGATCTACAGTAAGATCATGTTGATATTTAGTCTAGAACTACAGTAAGATCATGTCGATATTTAGTCTAGAACTACAGTAAGATCATGTCGATATTTAGTCTAGAACTACAGTAAGATCATGTCGATATTTAGTCTAGAGCTACAGTAAGATCATGTCGATATTTAGTCTAGAACTACAGTAAGATCATGTCGATATTTAGTCTAGAACTACAGTAAGATCATGTCGATATTTAGTCTAGAACTACAGTAAGATCATGTCGATATTTAGTCTAGAACTACAGTAAGATCATGTCGATATTTAGTCTAGAACTACAGTAAGATCATGTCGATATTTAGTCTAGAACTACAGTAAGATCATGTCGATATTTAGTCTAGAGCTACAGTAAGATCATGTTGATATTTAGTCTAGAACTACAGTAAGATCATGTTGATATTTAGTCTAGAACTACAGTAAGATCATGTTGATATTTAGTCTAGAACTACAGTAAGATCATGTTGATATTTAGTCTAGAGCTACAGTAAGATCATGTCGATATTTAGTCTAGAACTACAGTAAGATCATGTTGATATTTAGTCTAGAACTACAGTAAGATCATGTTGATATTTAGTCTAGAGCTACAGTAAGATCATGTCGATATTTAGTCTAGAACTACAGTAAGATCATGTCGATATTTAGTCTAGAACTACAGTAAGATCATGTTGATATTTAGTCTAGAACTACAGTAAGATCATGTTGATATTTACAGAAACTAAGATACAGTTTATAATTATATTTAAATATATATTAATATTTTTTATATTAACAAAAAAAATGTAATACTACATATACATAAATTAATATATAAAGTTATTTAATATATCAATACTAATGTATTATTATTATAAATGTAAAAAAATATAGATAGATATTTTAATATCCCAGAATTCACCAAACTAACTGGACTAATGTTGTTTTGTAGCTATTGATAAACATATATTAAAGAAAAATATAGCAAATAATGATTTTTAGCTCATTTTTGAGCCTTTCATTCCTGCAGGATTCCTAGATGTCACAAATTTAAGGGACGCCTTATTTTTTAACAGTGGAAACATTGTGCAGGACCAAACTGCATGCAAAATATGGGCCATAATTATGGGGGAAAAAAACGTTGATTGTCAACACATGTATGTAACAGATGCTTTAGAAGCGTCACCTGGTCCGGACATGGGCGGCTCGGGTTTGTGGGATCTGACCGGGTCCAGTCGGTCCTTCTCCAGCTGCTTCCTGGTGCTGCGCTGCCGGGCCTCACGAAACATGGGCAGAGCGTGAGCTGCGAGAAACACACGAAGAGCTCAAACACAGAGTACTACGCTCCTCACAGCAACGTGCTCGTATTTACTCTGGAGTAAAGTGCCCACATTTCACAGTCGCCGCACACAACCCAAATAAAGTGCGTCTGTGATGTGTGTGTGTCTGTGTGTGGGCGTATGTGTGTGTGTGTGTGTGTGT
>CM049838.1:25996421-26071421 GCA_027422435.1 Schizopygopsis pylzovi
CCTAAAGATTAAGCCGCAGTATCGGAGTCCAAAAGCACTTTAAGAATGATCTCTTGAGACGAGTTAACAGCACAAGAGGAGCATAATTAATCATGCCATGTTCAAGAAACTCTTTCCAAACAGATCTAGCAGTGTTGAGATCAGGACAGACCTGCGGAGGCATGGGGGGGGGGGTCTGCTTAGCCTCCAGCTGTTCAGCGCCGGGCTCGTTTCAGCCGGACTGAGTTAAGCCTGCCTGACCTAGAATCCGGCTTTAGACCCCCCCCCCAGGACCGTAGCAGGGGTTTCTCCGGCCCTTATTGACTTAACGGGATGTACGGGGTTAATCCGTCTCTATGGGCATGTGTCCGAGTAATTGATTATTTAGAGAAGATCTGGCTGCGGATCTATCTAACTGAGCGTTTTTGGCCGAGTACAAACGTAATCTCCTTTAGCCGCTCCATTACCTTGCAGATACTTTAGATCGCGCACATCTGTATATCAGACCTCTCCATTACTCGTAATTGTGCCACACAGAGACCCTGGGTAAGGAAAGCAAACATCAGGAGAAGCAGCACATGGGAACTGTCGAAAACAGCGATGTATGTGCATGCATCTGTGCCAGAGAAACAAACACTCACAATGCACAGTATTTATGTGCAGCTCAGATGTTTCTACAAGCACCAGGAGGAATGATAATAAGGGCGATGTGAGTGAATCAGATCTTTCTTGAGCACATTAACTGCGGTTATGGCAAAGGCTGAAGAGACTTGTCAGCATCATATTCAATCTTCCATATTTTCTAAACAAAATAAGCTGTTTACTGACTGGATGAGTGCGTGCCAAACTCGACCCAACATGCACCATTCACTCAGGAGACAAGGATGCTTTCACAACACACAATAAATACATAAAAAAGCAGTAATAATAATAATACGAAAGGCTATTTTTACTTTAAAAAAGTAAACTTAATTAAAAAAATTACTTATAATGGAATTATTACATACATAGATATGTATAGAGTCTACAGACATATAAAATATACATATCATATGTAATAATTACATAAAATAATTTACTTTTAATTTAAATGTAATATATAAACCATGCCAGACACAAAAAAATATTCTTTTAAAATTACTATATATTAATTTGCAATAAATAATCATAACCAATCAATACTAATTTAAATGAATAAATTAGTATAAGTATTATAAATAAATAAAATAATTAGTATTATTTATAATTAGTATAAATTAATACAAATTAATTAGATATAATAATAATAATAATAATAACAGTAATAATAATTTAAGTACATTGTAACCAGACACAAGGTCGCTTTCAAGTCACAATTTGTTTTGTTGATGTAAAAATGCTTTTCCAATTCAAACCAGTGAAAAGATGTGCAATTAAATAAAGTTTAGACTCAGAAATACACTAGCGTACGCAGGAGAGGAGTGAAAACAGACTATGAAGGTCACCTGGAGTCTGTCTTATCATTAACATGCTTTTAGCACAACGTTTATATTTTAGTTCTAGGTTTAGTCTTTCTGGGCGAGTCCAGAGCACGACTCAGAGAAAACTTCAAAGACATTTCAATAAACAATATCTTGCTTCAATCTGAGGAGCACTGGATCTGATTTAGTTTTCTGAACATCGTCAGCGTAACAGTGGTAAGAGATACTGTACTTCCTAAAGATGAGCATATATGGCGAAAGCAACAGTGGACCCAGAATAGACCCCTGGGGAACACCACATACTAAACACACTGACATGAGGAACAACTTTCTATATTCACTGCAAATGTCCTATCCTTCAGACAGGAGGTAAACAACCTACAAAGACACTTAAAATAAACACTATCACTTCAATCCCAGCAGCACTGGATCGGTTTTAGTTTTCCGACATCAAGGCACATTTCAAAGCGTCGCTGGAAAATAAAACTAAAAATGGCCAGTGTAACAGTAGTAATAGATATTGTACTTCTGAAATATATATTATATAAAGTGAAAACAAGCAGTCCCAGTATCGACCCATGGGGAACACCACGTACTAAAGGGGCCAGCTTGAAGGAAAATGTGCTTTATTCACAGCAAAATACACTTTTGCTGTGTTCCTGTGGCTCGGTGGTAGAACATTGTGTTAGCAGCGCTAAAGGTTGTGGGTTCGATTCCCAGGAAACACATACTGACAAAAAATGTATAGCCTGAATGCACTGTAAGTCTCTTTGGATAAAACGTCTGCTAAATGCATAAATGTAAATGCAAAAGTCCTGTCCTTTTGATAGAAGGCAAACTATCTTATACAAAAACACTTAAATACACTTTATAACCCTTCAGTCGGAGCATTCCCGGATAGGTTTTAGTTTTCAGTTGTGGGTTCGATTCCCAGGGAACACACATACTGGAAAAATTTTATAGTCTGAATGCACTGTAAAGGTGCATTCACACCAGATGCGAATGACACAAATAAATCGCGCTATTCGCACGTAGTTGGACGCTTGAGCATTTTGAGTTTACTCGCTTCATTCGCGCGTCAAATTCGCTTCATTCGCGCGTCAAATTCGCTACACAACAGACGTGAATTCGCGTCATGGGAGGGGCTTCTGCAGGCAGCTCCAGTCTCGTTGCAAAATGTATTCCTGTTTTTGTAAAAGTAGGAAGTAGTATCGTACAGCTCCGGGTACACACATACAACCACCATTAATTTGTCCTCCATTGTTGTTTGGGATTTTCTGCCTCCGCTCGTAATGACGTCACTGCTAGAGCAAGCTCCTGATTGGTTAACGCGCCGCGAATATCCGCCAAAGTTCAGATTTTTCAACTCGCGCTATTCGCGCCGCAGGATTGTCTATCGCGTCTTTGCATTGACTTAATATGTAAATCATTCGCGTCTGGAGTGAACAGACAGTTCTCTCTCTTAAGTCTCTTTGGATAAAAGCGTCTGCTAAATGCATAAATGTAAATGTAACCAAAGAAACACTATCTTTGGTATTCATAGCACCCCCTGCTGGCAGAGAGTGAATCTGCGTTTTATTCAGCTCGTCTGCGGTTTCGTTCAGATGTGGTTTATGTAGTATAGTTTCACAAAACTAAAGTCAGATCATTCTGTTTTTGCCCTCAATTTCGAAATCACACAATATAGTTTAGATTAAAAACTACTCATGTTGCATGTATGCTGCATCTTTATTTGGATGATGATTAAAATGCAGTGGTTGCCTCTTCTTTAAATGGAAAGAGAACCGACAAAGCCTTAGTTTGTTTATATGAAGATATTTATTTTATATGTGTAACTTGCTTATTTGATTTGGGTTTTGTTTTAAACTTTTAATAATGTTTTGTTATATTTTAATTACAAAAAGAAACGTGCAGCAATAGCCTAATAAAAGGACAGCTTCTCATTTACAGTATAATATCTTCAATCTCATTTTGTTAAAAAAAAAAAATCGTGAGAAAATCTAATCGTGAAATAAAAGTCGTGAATCGAATTGAATAGTGGGTTGAGCGAATCGTTACATCCCTACAAAACAAAACTAATAATCGTCAGCGATGTTATTGCTTTAGTATGGAAACACATCCAAAGACCTGTTCTTTCAGTGGATTAAAGAAATGTCTGAAAAATTAAGAGGTAAAAGCAGAGGCTTTTAAAAAGGTGTGGTCCCCTTTTAGGCAATTTGTAAATAGATAAAGTCGAATGTTATGTAATGATGACTATAATTCAAAATTTGCTATAATATTTATTTTCTATTTGTTTTGCATCATTGAATGTTATTTCATTATCCTTATTTAAATTCAATGTCATTTTTATACATTATTTTATAACTTTTTTAATGTTATTTTCTGTTTGATAAATGTAGGTGTGGGAAAGCATACTCTGTAATGATATGTAATTTGATATTCTGTAGTGTTCATGGGGGTTTGTAACAAAACTAATAAATAACCGTCAGCGTAACAGACGATAGATGCATAGATTAAGTCAGTGACTGCGGTACCTCAGTGATATTACACTGTTAGCGTAACAGATGATAGATGATAGATGCAGCGTAGAGAAAGATGCGCCTCAAAGGAAGCATATAAAGGGAAAACAACAGTGGTCCCAGAATCGAACCCTGAGGAACACCACATAATAAAGGTGCCGAAAAACTTCCTACATTCACAACAAACGTCCTATCCTTTAGAAACGAGGCAAACCACTCTGAGATACCCACAAACACAGTTAAATAAACACTATATCACTTCAATTCAAGCAGCACTGGATCTGTTTTAGTTTCCGGACATCAAGCCACATTCCAGCAGCGTCCTGCACATGTCTCACCTGGTTTTTACACCTTGTGAAAAAGTCAGTAAAGCGGAGAACCACCCCTGGAGTATTTACTCTTTCCAGCCTGGAGACGTGTCCACGTCCCGGCACAGAGCGCGACCCTGCTGCGGGGTTATGGCTCGTGTTTACACTTGAATGATTGGTAGCTCTTTCTGTCACAGGACAGGCTGGTGCAGCACTTCATAAAGTCAGCACTTAAATTCTTCAGCCGTCGTGCGCTGGATAAACACCGTAAATAGCTCCTCGTCAGGTCAGCTATAAATAACTTCAGTCTTCTGGTATTTTCAGTGAACAAGAGCCATCCACCTCTGCTAATGTGACTCTACTGACTCCGGATATAAATGATGGGGGCGTTTCGGAGTTTGGCAGAATAAATCAGCATGTTTCGTCATTGCATGGAAAAGAGAAGCTCGCACATATCGCCTAATGTCTTAATTAATGCTTCACTGGAGAACAATAATATGATTATTTAGATGATAAATAATTACATATATGACAAAAAGGTGATGCGACATGCTTTTCATTTTAGAATACAATATAACAGTTGTACAAACAATCTTGTGAAATCACAAGACAATCAAATAATTATTGCAGATTAATGTATGAATAAATAAAGAATTAAATTTGATAATTTTTGTACCTGCAAACAATCAAACAAACTATTAATTAGTGCAGATTAATAATAACAATTATGTACCGTCTGCTAATGTGTCTACGACTCACGACACCATACACAACAGGGACATTCGGACAGCCACGCGCAGACATACACACACAGCCACGTGCACGTCATTGCACGCACACACAGACACACTCGCACAGCCATGCGCACTACATGACTTACATTAGCCACTGCTTACACACACGACGACACAACACACATACATATGCATCATTTACGATGCGCACACACAGTTAACACATATGACACACACACACGGCCATGGACATGCTTTTCATTTTAGACATACACATATACAGTTGTACAGACAATCTTGACACAGATCACAAGACACAGACACAGATACATTACTTGCAGATTACATGATACAACACACACACAAACATACACGCACATCGCATACACATCTGTACACACGCACAGACACATCACACACACACACATACATTACTGACAGATTACAACACACACACACACACACAGGCAGGGGGCACACACACACACACACACAGCCACGCGCACACAGACACACACAGCCACGTGCACACACACACACACACGCACACACACACACACACACACACACGTGCACACACAGGCACACACAGGCACACACACACACACACCACACACACACGGCCACACACACAGGCACACGCGCACGCACGCACGCACGCACACACACATATATATGACAATGGATTGTCAGATTAATTTATATATATATAAAAAAAAAAAAATGTACAAAATTGATATTACTAATTATTTTGTTAAATAATTAAATGAAAATATAATGAAGATTAATTTGCAATTATGCCAGATGCAATTCTTCGGTTTATAAGCTCTAAATGAGAAATTATTGAATATGTGTGAGCTTCTCTTTTCAAGAGCAATGGATGCGGATTTATTCTGCCGAAGACAACTGGAAGAAGGATGACGTACTAATACTAATACTACTAATAATAATAGCAAAATGCACCAAAACATTATTTACTTTTACAGTAAAAAAAAAAACTTGGACAATATCTGCGATTCATCACACAAAGAATATGATGTGCTTCTGCTGCTGCTGCATGGTTTCTGTGCTGCATGTATTCGTTGTGCTGGACGTCAACATCTGCTTCAGGCCGTCCAGTCATCTTCAAGACAAGCAGCACCCTGGGACGGAGAGCATTAGCTTTTACGCTGTTCTGACTAAAGCCGGAGCGCTGGGACCGAGAGAAACCCACTCAGCAGCACATTTGATCCCAGACGGCCACGAGAGCTTTGAGCCGTCACTCAGACGTGAGACACCTCACTCGCTTCAGACGAACCCAGCTCTCAGGATGCTTGTCGAGGTCATGTGTCACTCCAGCAAATGGATGAGGAAGACAATGTTCCCTTCACTTCCATAGGGACGAATGAGCAGATAGCGGAAACCTGCACTTGCTATCTGCACGTAATCTAACAGTACAGCATTTACCAAGTAATGTAAGACCGCAGAGTTTCCATTATTAGAGAAAATCATATTATTGGGACGCCGCGCTTCTCTCAGTTCTAGAGACTGTAAGAATGTACATAACCAGTACATGCACATATGACAATCATATAAACAAAGAAATATAGCAGATTAATTACACTGTATTCATTTGAAATGATATAACAATAATACTATAATTAAAACAAAGCATAATATATTCAGATTAATGTAATAGTAATAATAAATGACACAAAAACCCACAAACATATATATATATATATATATAATATGTAGTGGTGTGATATATGTGTGTGTGTATATATATAGCGTGTGTGCTGTGTGTGTGTGTGTGTGGTGTGATATGTGTGTGTGTGTGTGTGTGTGTGTGTATATATATATGCATGTGTGTGTATATATATATATGCAGTGTGTGTGTGTGTGTGTGTGTGTATATATATATATGCGTGTGTGTGTGTGTGTGTGTGTTGTGTATATATATATGCTGTGTGAATAATGTGTGTGTCGTGATGTATATATGCATTGTGTGTGTGTGTGTGTGTGTGCGCGCGTGCGTGAGTGTGTGTGTGCGTGTATAAATATATAAATAAAAGTACTAACTATACTATATTCATTTGATTTTTTTAAAATAATATAATAATAATAATACTATCATAAAAATTAAAGCATAATATATTCATCTAAAATAACGAAATAATAAATTATATATAACTACAACCAACAAATTTATATATAATATATATATATATATATATATATATATATATATATATATATATATATTTAATAAATAATTAAAATACTAAATATAAACTATTAATTTTCGATTTTGAAAAATAAAATAATAATAATAATAATAATAAAGATATGTAAATAGTATATTCATTGACAAAAATGAAATATTAATATGAATAATAATAATTTATATATAAAATTGTTAAAATACTCATTACATTAATTTGCAATAATGAAATACTACAAGTAGTAGTAGTAATGATAATAATAATAAATATATTAAATGAATGCATAAAACAATTAAAAGCACTGTAATATAATAATTTGCAATAATTAAATACCTACATGCCAGATTAATATAAAGATCCAACACAATAAAATAAACAATTACTGCACATAATAATACAAAAATAAATATATACAAAGTATATTAAATAAATTTATAAAATTAACAATTAAATTAATATGCAATAACGGAGTTCTAAATAAATTATTGTAATTATAATAATAAATACATATAATAATTTGCAAGAATGAAAGTAAGTGAAAATATAATGAAAATGAATTTGTAATTAAGGCAGAATATTGTTTCTTCCGTGAAACTGTAAACGAGATATTAGGCATTATGAGCATATCTTCTCTTTTATTAAGGACAATGCATGCTGATTTATTATATACCTAATAGCTAAATGTCAGATTAACGTATATATAAAATATATATAAATGAAATCAGCGTGTACGACTCTGTAGTCTCGGTCAGGTTTGGCGTCATAGACTTGCTGCAGAGTGAAATAGACCCAGTGTCCCATAATGCATTGCACTTCGTCAAATCATGTTTTGTGATCTGGAAACATTACATGTATAATTATCAGCCAAACCTACCGCATCGGCCACTTCAATCTCATACACCTTCTGCAGAGAGTCCCGCTCAAAGAACTGCAGCTTCCCGTTCCCTTCGTCCTTCTTCACCGAGGATCCCGTCAGGAGCAGTTTATCATCCGGACTGAAGCAGCAGTCGGTCCTGTTACAGGAGAGAGACACGTCAGGAAAGAGAGAGACACGTCAGTATAGAGAGAGACACGTCAGTATAGAGCTGCTGTTATTAACATCACAGCTGTTATAGTGTACTAGGACTGTTACAGGAGAGACACGTCAGTATAGAGCTGCTGTTATTAACATCACAGCTGTTATAGTGTACTAGGACTGTTACAGGAGAGACACGTCAGTATAGAGCTGCTGTTATTAACATCACAGCTGTTATAGTGTACTAGGACTGTTACAGGAGAGACACGTCAGTATAGAGCTGCTGTTATTAACATCACAGCTGTTATAGTGTACTAGGACTGTTACAGGAGAGAGACACGTCAGTATAGAGCTGCTGTTATTAACATCACAGCTGTTATAGTGTACTAGGACTGTTACAGGAGAGAGACACGTCAGTATAGAGCTGCTGTTATTAACATCACAGCTGTTATAGTGTACTAGGACTGTTATAGTGTACTAGGACTGTTACAGGAGAGACACGTCAGTATAGAGCTGCTGTTATTAACATCACAGCTGTTATAGTGTACTAGGACTGTTATAGTGTACTAGGACTGTTACAGGAGAGAGACACGTCAGTATAGAGCTGCTGTTATTAACATCACAGCTGTTATAGTGTACTAGGACTGTTACAGGAGAGAGACACGTCAGTATAGAGCTGCTGTTATTAACATCACAGCTGTTATAGTGAACTAGGACTGTTACAGGAGAGAGACACGTCAGTATAGAGCTGCTGTTATTAACATCACAGCTGTTATAGTGTACTAGGACTGTTACAGGAGAGACACGTCAGTATAGAGCTGCTGTTATTAACATCACAGCTGTTATAGTGTACTAGGACTGTTACAGGAGAGAGACACGTCAGTAAAGAGCTGCTGTTATTAACATCACAGCTGTTATAGTGTACTAGGACTGTTACAGGAGAGACACGTCAGTATAGAGCTGCTGTTATTAACATCACAGCTGTTATAGTGTACTAGGACTGTTACAGGAGAGACACGTCAGTATAGAGCTGCTGTTATTAACATCACAGCTGTTATAGTGTACTAGGACTGTTACAGGAGAGACACGTCAGTATAGAGCTGCTGTTATTAACATCACAGCTGTTATAGTGTACTAGGACTGTTACAGGAGAGAGACACGTCAGTAAAGAGCTGCTGTTATTAACATCACAGCTGTTATAGTGTACTAGGACTGTTACAGGAGAGACACGTCAGTATAGAGCTGCTGTTATTAACATCACAGCTGTTATAGTGTACTAGGACTGTTACAGGAGAGAGACACGTCAGTAAAGAGCTGCTGTTATTAACATCACAGCTGTTATAGTGTACTAGGACTGTTACAGGAGAGAGACACGTCAGTATAGAGCTGCTGTTATTAACATCACAGCTGTTATAGTGTACTAGGACTGTTACAGGAGAGACACGTCAGTATAGAGCTGCTGTTATTAACATCACAGCTGTTATAGTGTACTAGGACTGTTACAGGAGAGACACGTCAGTATAGAGCTGCTGTTATTAACATCACAGCTGGTATAGTGTACTAGGACTGTTACAGGAGAGACACGTCAGTATAGAGCTGCTGTTATTAACATCACAGCTGTTATAGTGTACTAGGACTGTTACAGGAGAGACACGTCAGTATAGAGCTGCTGTTATTAACATCACAGCTGTTATAGTGTACTAGGACTGTTACAGGAGAGACACGTCAGTATAGAGCTGCTGTTATTAACATCACAGCTGGTATAGTGTACTAGGACTGTTACAGGAGAGACACGTCAGTATAGAGCTGCTGTTATTAACATCACAGCTGTTATAGTGTACTAGGACTGTTACAGGAGAGACACGTCAGTATAGAGCTGCTGTTATTAACATCACAGCTGTTATAGTGTACTAGGACTGTTACAGGAGAGACACGTCAGTATAGAGCTGCTGTTATTAACATCACAGCTGTTATAGTGTACTAGGACTGTTACAGGAGAGAGACACGTCAGTATAGAGCTGCTGTTATTAACATCACAGCTGGTATAGTGTACTAGGACTGTTACAGGAGAGACACGTCAGTATAGAGCTGCTGTTATTAACATCACAGCTGTTATAGTGTACTAGGACTGTTATAGTGTACTAGGACTGTTACAGGAGAGACACGTCAGTATAGAGCTGCTGTTATTAACATCACAGCTGTTATAGTGTACTAGGACTGTTACAGGAGAGACACGTCAGTATAGAGCTGCTGTTATTAACATCACAGCTGTTATAGTGTACTAGGACTGTTACAGAATCATGTACATAACAAATATTCAAAACAAATGTTTTCTACATTTAAATAAAGCGGAGATATATAAAAACTATTACATGCAAAACAAACAAAAATAAATGTAAAAAAAAATAGATGTTGCCTAAATAAAAAAATAGATAAGTAATAAAAAATAATAATAATAAAGAAAATATTGTGTACATTTAAATAAGGCAGCGATATATAACAACTATTACATGAAAAACAACCAAAAATAAATGTAATTTTGTTTTTACTATTTAAAAATTTTAATGTTGGCTAAATAAAAAAAATGGATAAGTGTTACTAAAAAAAAAAAAAAAAAAAAAAAAAAAAAAATACAAAGTTGATAATTACCCCTCCCCTGCTCTCATTAACAAAAATAACTAAAGCACATCACAAAACTCGTACAATTTTAACTAAATGATAACTAAAATATAAAAATGTAAGCATATTCAAAATATAAATTATAGTATATACTGTGAACAATAGTAAAATAATATCTGACTAATGATTTTTGTTATTTATATATATATATATTCAATTTAAATTCATAAAATGACAGCAAAGATACAATATTGCCAAATCTTGGAATAAATGTGTATAAAAAAATATAATTGTTAAATATATTAATCTTTTTTTTTATATAATATATATAAACTAATACATTATATATATATATATATATATATATATATATATAATATTTTTGTTTACAATATTTGAAAAAACATCAATAAAATGTATTATCATTATTGTAACATAATTAGTATTCGTTATTAATTATAATTTTTTTTTTTTTATAATTAATATGCGGAATATTAATTCTCAAATGCTGCAGGACTTCTGCTTCCCAGAAGTACTCAATTCTCCTAAACATCTAGAGACTGGTCCGACTGGAGATCACACGGCGCTCTTCACATCATCGGCAGGAGAAGGGTTAAGGGCTCTTACATGGGGAAGAAGGAGGTCAGGCCAGTGACCGCAGCCAGAGGTTTCCTGAAGTTACGTATGTCCCACGTCTTCAGCGTGTCGTCTCCTGAACACAGACGGATCGAGCTGAATCAGTGTCGTTGTGTGTCTGCGTGAGTCCGAGTCTGACTCACAGCCAACACAAGACCTCTATTATCTGCACACAAGCCCGCTTTGTGAAATATTAAAACCCACAAACTCAGCTGTCAGTGAATAGCAGCGGAGGGGTGTGAATAAAATCACATTCATAATTTTATATCAAATTAAGAGTATATTTCACTGTATAGGCAGCGTTGCTGGAAAGTAAAAAAATCATGTATGTGACCCTAGAGCGCAAAACTCAAAACTTTTTCAAAATATTATTTCCATTGATGTATGGTTTGTTATGAAAATCTGGTGCAAAAAAATCTAAATATTGAGAAAATCATCTTTAAAAATGTTCAAATTAAGTTCTTAGCTATGCATATTAATAATCAAAAATGAGGTTATGTAGAAAATGTACTAAATATCTTCATGCAATATGATCTTAATATCTAATGATTTTTGGCATAATAGAATAATGTATAATTTTGACCCATACGATGTATAATAAATATAGCTGTGCTGCTTATGACTGTGTTTGTGCTGCAGGGACACATATTAAACTTAAAACAAACTTTTACTTTTAGAGTTTAGTTATTTAATTCTATTTTTAAACATGGAATTTTAAATGCATATTAAAAAAAAGAAAATCATACATATTATTGAACATTATTTAAATGATAAAAACAAACTAGTTTCCTTAATTTAATCTAGATTTAAAAAATAATCTAAATGTATTTAAATATTAGATCCGTGAGCATTAATTGCCATCTCAATTAAACAAAGTGTTTTATATATTATTTATTCACTATTATTTACTAATTTACATTTAATTTATTTACTTTATGTAACATTTGATAGTAAAAATGCTTTAAATACTCTATCTATACATATTATAGATAGATAGAAAAATTTAAATATATTAATGTATTTATTTTATATAATATATAAAATATAAAAATAACACATATTTTTAGATTTTCTTATATTTTAATTTACTGTTATTTACTATTTATATTTGATTTACTTTATGTAATATTTGACAATAAACATTTTGTTAATATTCTATCTATAAACAACATTTTTTATATATACACATGTTTTAATGTATGTATATTTATGATATAGAAAACTAAATAAAGTGTGTGTATATATATATATGTACACACACACACAAACAAATGTATTTTATTATATAAGTTATTCAAAAAAAAGTATATATATATATATATATATAAATAAAATTTTAAATATATTAATGTATTTATTTATAAACACACACAGTCTTTTTTAGTTTTACTTATATTTGATTTAATTTTACATACTATTTATATTTTATTTATTTACTTTATGTAATATTTAATAATAATGGACTCTATCTTATGTGTGTGTGTGTGTGTGGGCGTGCGTACGTGCGCGTGTGTGTGCGAGTGTGTGTGCGAGTGTGCGTGTGTGCATATATATATATATATATATATAAAACAGTTTTTCTGTCACATTTCTCCAGTAATAAAGACAGAGAGCATGTCTGACCTCCTCGTGAAGCGAGGGTTACTCCGTCGTAAGAGAAAGTGAGGCAGCTCGTGTCGGTTCCAGCGGCGTGAGCTTGGCGGCAGTGGAACTTAGTGTGAACCTGAAAAACATCACAAAATCACACATAAGAGACCGCTTTCAACACGTCTGGATGAGCCGAGGCGAGACCTGCGCTCCATTAACACTCTCACAAAACACACAGAGAGCCCTGCGGCCCAAACACTTTCCATCTGCAACCGCTGCATTCTGGGAAACCACGCTTCTCACATTCAACATCAACACAAGCATCGAGGAGGAGTATATAAGCCAAAAACCCTGTTTAATCACACCAGCGGGGAACTTTCAGCACTTCTTCTGAAGAGAGACCCTCCTGTCTGTCTGTTCAATTACTGGAGCACCGAGTCTTCAGCCTCAACACACACACACACACACACTCTCTCTCACACACACACACACACACACACACACACACACACACACACACACACACACACACACACACACACACGCACACACACACACGCACACACTCACACCCTCACTCGCTCACACACACACGCTCGTTACATAACAGAGTGTGATCTGAATGATCTCTTAGGTCTAACGAGAAGAGCTCCAACACTAATATATATCAAACACACCTGTTTATCTCAAGTTTTGACATTTTCATTAGCAGAATAGCTGAAAGCTGGGAATAGAATAGAACAGAAAATTGAAATAAAATAAAATAAATAAAAAATGTAATGAAGTCAATTAAATAAATATGAAAAAATCATTAATTAAAATACAAACAATTAAATGAAAAAGGGGAAATAAAATTTTAAATTAAAATTAAAATATAAATAAATGAATTCTAAATAATTTAAATAAAAAAGAAAATAAATGAAAAAGTAAAGTTAAATAAATACATGAAATAATTAAAATAAATAAAATAAAATAAACCGGAGTAAATTTTTTTTAAATTAACAGATTAAATAAAACCTCAAATTAAAATATATAAATGAAATAGTTTGAAATAAAATGTGACAAAATCTATACATTAAATACAAAATAAAAAATCGAATTAAATAAACAGGTAAAATAATATAAATGAAAATAAAAAATAATTCAGTAAACACACACAATTGTGCGTTCAATGGGGAAATTACAATAAGTAAAAAATTATTGTGTTTATGATTTTTATTTAAATATGATTTGGTGTCTCAGTTACATCTATTTCATAATCCCTGTATGAGCTATAAGCAGCAGCTGTTGTACACTAGTGAGTGATATCTGGTCCGTGTGTGTGTGTGTGTGTGTGTGTGTGTGTGTGTGTGTGTGAGTGTGAGTGTGTGTGCGAGTGTGTGTGTGCGAGTGTGTGTGTGAGCGAGTGTGTGTGTGTGTGTGTGTGTGTGTGTGTGTGTGTGTGTGTGTGTGTGTGTGTGTGTGTGTGTGAGCGAGTGTGTGTGTGTGTCTGTGTGTGTGTGTGTGTGTGCGCGCACCAGTGAGAGGGAGAACTTCACCATACTCTAGTGTTTGTAGCGTTTCTTAAAGACGTAGAGCTTCTTTAAGAGCTCCATTAAGAGTCTGAGTGCCCTCAAAGTCACAGCCTCAGCTCAACACTAAAGCAATAAAACACATGATGACCAAATATGATAACCATGATCAAAAGTGTATGATTTATCTAATAAAACAACCTCAATCAAACAGTCTGGCTGAACAGATGAGGACATCCAAACATCCAGAAACCATCTGGTTCGATGTTATTTTATAATAATACATTTATAAATATAATGTAGAAACTTTAATTTTCTTTAATTTGCCTCGTGAAAAGCACAACAAATAAACTTGAATTGAATTTGGAATGACATCATGGTAGATAATGAACACTTGTGAACTCTTTTTCCCTTTTCTGTAGCCAAAACATCACGGTTTGAGTCCTTACAGTGAGTGACTCGCAAAAACAAACCCACCATGAGAGGTTTTCACTGGAGCCGTGACAACTTGCCCCGCTCTATTAAAATAAATGAAGAGTGATGGAAACCGAAGAGAGGGAAAACACGAGCTGAGGACGGGAAGAAACGAGTGAGAGATGGAGGAGAAAACAAGGTTTGATGGACGGGACGTTTAACAGAAGTGGAACGGCCAGATAACGAGCGCCAAACCAATTTACTGCTGCATGATTGGTGTCTTTATCAGTTTCTCCACCTGCTCTGCTGATTAGCTTCATTAATTAACACAGTTCTTCCACTCGAAACGAAGGAGTGTTTCTCTCCACAACGCATGTTAACAACTATCTCTGCTCTTACAGTGTGTATGTTACTGAGAAGGAAATACAATCTTTTCATAATATATATATTATTTTAATTAAATTATTTATGCATTAAATACATTTTTATGCATTCAAATAATCTAATTGAATAAAAAAAGTAAAAATAATAATAATAATAAATACAAATATTATCACCCCCTTTTTTGAAAACAAACATCAAATTAAAGATAAAAAAAGTAAAAAAAAATATAAATAATTTTTTCCCCTTAACTTTTGGATCTACTGAAAAACTTGTTCTAGCAATTTCTGAAATAACCAAATGAACTGTGGTTGATTAATCTAATATTTTTAATAAGTTTACGTTTATAAAAGTATTTGAAAAAAACATCCAATAAAACTAATTATAATAGTTTTTGTTAGGTATTAAAATAATCTAATTTAATTAAAATGCTAAAAAATGTACTAAAAAAATGTAAAATAATAAATAAATAAAAATAACCCCCCCCCCCCCCCAAAAAAAAAACAATGCTAAAAAAAGTTTAACTGAATTAAAGATGTTGAGAATAAATAATGACCTATTTACAAAATCATTTAAAGAGAGTTTTAATAAAAATCACCAGCCTATTATTTCATAATCCAATCAAGTCCCGATGGACGAAAACTGTAATCACATTACATAACTCTATATGACTCTCTACGAAAACTCTATCACATTACATAACTCTATATAACTCTATCGCATTACATAACTCTATCGCATTACATAACTCTATATAACTCTCTACGAAAACTGTAATCACATTACATAACTCTATATGACTCTCTACGAAAACTCTATCGCATTACATAACTCTATATAACTCTCTACGAAAACTCTATCGCATTACATAACTCTATATAACTCTCTACGAAAACTGTAATCGCATTACATAACTCTATATAACCCTCTACGAAAACTGTAATCGCATTACATAACTCTATATGACTCTCTACGAAAACTGTAATCGCATTACATAACTCTATATGACTCTCTACGAAAACTGTAATCGCATTACATAACTCTATATAACTCTCTACGAAAACTGTAATCGCATTACATAACTCTATATAACCCTCTACGAAAACTGTAATCGCATTACATAACTCTATATGACTCTCTACGAAAACTGTAATCGCATTACATAACTCTATATAACTCTCTACGAAAACTCTATCGCATTACATAACTCTATATGACTCTCTACGAAAACTCTATCGCATTACATAACTCTATATAACTCTCTACGAAAACTGTAATCGCATTACATAACTCTATATAACCCTCTACGAAAACTGTAATCACATTACATAACTCTATATAACTCTCTACGAAAACTGTAATCGCATTACATAACTCTATATAACTCTCTACGAAAACTCTATCGCATTACATAACTCTATATGACTCTCTACGAAAACTCTATCGCATTACATAACTCTATATAACTCTCTACGAAAACTGTAATCACATTACATAACTCTATATGACTCTCTACGAAAACTCTATCGCATTACATAACTCTATATAACTCTCTACGAAAACTCTATCGCATTACATAACTCTATATAACTCTCTACGAAAACTCTAATCACATTACATAACTCTATATGACTCTCTACGAAAACTCTATCGCATTACATAACTCTATATAACTCTCTACGAAAACTGTAATCACATTACATAACTCTATATGACTCTCTACGAAAACTCTATCGCATTACATAACTCTATATAACTCTCTACGAAAACTCTATCGCATTACATAACTCTATATAACTCTCTACGTAAACTCTATCGCATTACATAACTCTATATAACTCTCTACGAAAACTCTATCGCATTACATAACTCTATATAACTATCTACGAAAACTCTATCGCATTGCATAACTCTATATAACTCTCTACGAAAACTCTATCGCATTACATAACTCTATCGCATTACATAACTCTATATAACTCTCTACGAAAACTCTATCGCATTACATAACTCTATCGCATTACATAACTCTATATAACTCTCTACGAAAACTCTATCGCATTACATAACTCTATATAACTCTCTATGAAAACTCTATCGCATTACATAACTCTATATAACTCTCTACGAAAACTGTAATCGCATTACATAACTCTATATAACTCTCTACGAAAACTCTATCGCATTACATAACTCTATATAACTCTCTACGAAAACTGTAATCGCATTACATAACTCTATATAACTCTCTACGAAAACTGTAATCGCATTACATAACTCTATATAACTCTCTACGAAAACTCTATCGCATTACATAACTCTATATAACCCTCTACGGAAACTCTATCGCATTACATAACTCTATATAACCCTCTACGGAAACTCTATTGCATTACATAACTCTATATAACTCTCTACGAAAACTCTATCGCATTACATAACTTAAACAAAGTCTTGCTAGCTGTAACTCAGAAACCTCAACTGGAAAATCACGTTAAACATCGGCGAGGATTAGCAGAATCAGTTGCACAGAGAAATCAAACATCAGGAGCACATAACAGCTCTGTTTCTGCTCGGATGAGTCCGTCTCTGCCAGATTCACGCATGAGCGAACGCAGAAACACACCGGATTATTGTTGACAAGACGCATCGAGGGTCTGGCTCGGGTTTCCACCCGGAGCTCCCAGAGACGTCCATCATCTGCGGCCTGTCATTGCCAGCAGCGGGATCAGCGGCACACACACTGAACGGAGAAAACGCCTAACTGAAGCCAAATGTGAGGGCAAGCCGAGTTCAGATCCACCTGCCATCTCTTTACCTTCACCTACAGTTGAGCTCAGACGTTTACACCCCCCCTTTCAGAATGATACCGAAATTATTTAGTATCATTATTTAGCATGTTATTATTCAGTACTGACCTGAATAAGATATTTCACATAATAATAGTTTCATTTATAAAAATGACACGTTCAAAAGTTTACACCCCCCTCCTCCCTTGATTCATAATACTGTGTTGTTACCTGAATGATCCTCAGCTGTGTTTAGATCGTTAAAATAGGGCCCAAATTTTCAATTATTTAATTTGTTATTTTTCATATCAATATGGTGCATTTAATGGTAAGTTTAAAAGAAGTTAGGCAAAAAGTAATCGGAATACTTTACCTAAAATGAGCAACCCGGATTACATTACTAGCTAATCAGGAATACACTTTATAAGGCTAAACTCTGTAAAAAATCACAGTGATTTTAACAGTAAAACAATAAAAATACTACAGTAAAAGCTTCTTAAATGATTAACAGTAAGTTCCTCTAATATATACGGTGAAAAACTGTAATATGCATTTCAGATATACAGTGAAATACAGTTTTTGGATGTGAAAATATTACATTTACAGGGAAATGTTATGTTTATGTTCGCAGAATTCCCTGCATTGTATTTCAAATTGGATGTTGTTTCTTTAAAATAACTATGTTTCTTAGTTTTTTCTTATTGGTTAAGTTTATTAGGGTTGTGTGTTACATCTAATGTTGTTAAATGAATGTTTATTGCATATTTCAGTTTAATGATGGTGTTTACGGTTTGTGTGAATGACACTGTGCACCTTCTATATATATATATATATTAATATTTAAAAGCTGCTTGTTTGGTTGATCATGTGACTTTCTCTTCACCATCTGCATCAGGTACAAAAGAGATTTCAGTACCTCAATAAGATGGTATATTAACATTACATCAGTTAATTAAATCACGGTATATAACTATGAATTTAAGTTAAACCCGTAAAACTTAAAATGTTGCTTCCGTATTTTTTACAGTACCACAGCTGCTGTTTTTTAACAGATTTGTTTTGGTACAGATTGTAGATAACTACAGCAGGTTAAAGTCGTGAGGACTTTATCAGGCTATTTGAAGGAAGGAAGTGCCCAGCTGATGAAGCACGAGAGGAACGGCTGATACGATGGACGTGTGACGAGTTTCAGGAGATTAACAGATTAACAGAGGAAGTCTACAGCCAGGAGACTTCCTAAAGACGACACGGGAATCATGCGCTCCACTCCATAAAGGTGTTTGCAATGCATGTTATTGCCTTATAAACAATGTAACCTCCGTTAAAACACATCATGACACTATAATGCATGATCTACACCCAGTGTTGTGTTTTAAGACATTATAATTCGCTGGTGTAACATCAAATATATGTGTATTATAAAATATTAAAACTGTGGTTAGATGAATAAATACATTATTAATACTTAAAACAAATTTAATGTCCTATATTACGTGTTTTAATGCATTAAACTCTATACTTCATAGTATTATAATGTAACATAATATGTAAAATGAATAAATACACACAGACTCACTCACTCTCACACAGACAGAGACACAGACACACACACACCAACACACACACACACACACACACACACACACAGAGAAAAACACACACACAACACAACACACAGAAAGACACACACACACAACAGACACACACACACAGACAGATACACACACACACACACAACACAGACACAGACACACACAACACACACACACACAGAGACAACACACACACAACACACACACACAGAGAGAGACACACACACACACACACACACACACACACACACCACACACACACACACACAAACAAAGACAGACACACACACACACACACAACACAAACAGACAGACACACACACACACACACACACACAAAACAGACACACAGACACACACACAGACACACACACACACACACCACACACAAAGACAGACACACACACACACACACACACACACACACACACACACAGACGACTGACACACACACACACACACACACACACACACACACCAGACACACACAGACAACACACAGACACACACACAGACACACACACACACACACACACACACAAAGACAGACACACAGACAGACACACACACACACACACACACACACAAAGACAGACACACAACACACAGACGCAGACACACACACACACACACACACATAATTTAATATAATATGGATATAATATATATTTTAGTGCTGTCAAATTATTAATACACTAATATTTTAATATTTTTTCCGCATAATATATATGTGTACGGTGTATATTTATTATGTATATATAAATACACAGAGTAAATATTTTGAAAACATAAAATAATTGTAAAATAATAAATAACAAATGAAAAACGCAATACAATATATAACATGTCATAAGAGCTGGCATTCATGCAGGAGCTGATCGGATCTGAAACACACGATGACGTCAGGAGTCAGAACATCACGAGTCCGACTGATGAGAGGTCACGACCCCGTAATCAATGACCAAACGAGCCGTCCGTCCCAATCAAGGTCCGGCTGAAGCGGAGCGAGACGCATCTCTAACCAGCTCCACTAGTCTTCTGGGTGAAGACACAGAGGTTTTTCAGATGCATTTATTGGATCCAAATACAGCAAAAACAGTAACATTTAAAAATAATGCTTTTTATGTGAATATCTGTTAAACTGTATTTATTTCTGTGTATTCTCAGCATCATTACACCAGTCTTCAGTGTCACATGATCTTCAGAAATCATAATAATATACTGATTTACTGCTAAACATATGTATTATTATTATTATTGTTGAAAACAGCTGATTATTTACATTATAAATGTCTTTATCATCACTTTTGATCAACTTAAAGCATCCTTTCTAAATAAAAGTATTAATTTCTATACCCCCCCCAAAAAAAATATCGGACTCCAAGTTTTTGAAAGGTATCGTCTATCGTGTATAAAGTTACAAAAGCTTTTAATTTCAGATAAAAGCTGATCTTTGGATTCATCAAAGAATCCTGAAAAAATGCACTCAAATTTTATAAATATTGATAATTAATAATAATCAGAAATGTTTGTTGAGCAGCATATTATTATGATTTCTGAAGATCATGTGACACTGGAGACCGGATGCTGAAAATACACAGAAATAAATGACAGTTTAACACACATTCACATAGAAAACAGATATTTTAAATAGTACAATATTTGATAACTGTACAGCGTCCGCTGTGTTTTGGATCCCTGTAAGTCACTGTGTGACAGAAGCAGCAGGTGTTGTGCTGTGGAGGAACACATTATATGCATGTGTTTCGAGGGCCTTCTTTGGGTAATTAATGTGTTTCGAGGGTCTTCTTTGGGTAATTAGATCGTTAGTCTTATTCCCGTCGTTCATCGATGGACCTCAGGGACACAGTAAAGGAGGTTTAGACGATGATTGGCCAATATAAGCACCAGACATGGACGTGTCCTGATATCGTCTGTGAATGATTTCTCAAACAGAGCGGCTGATGTTGTGATTGGACTCGAAGCATAAGCGCTGACAGACAGAAGTTATGGATCATAATTCAGCACATGAGACATACCAGGAATGCAGTATGTGTTTACTTCACCTCCTCCTTTGCTGAACCTAACACACTCATGTTCAGATCACATTCATTAATTAGATATTTAGCATTAAGAAAATATGTTACATCATTTTTATTTCTGGCATTTAAAATAGTTTACATAAGGAAAAAATTAATATTGTATAGAGGAAATGTTATACATCTATATAATATATTTTCTTTTATAAATAAAATAAATAAACAATACATAGAAAATTAATAGATTTTGTATACAAATATTAATACATTTATAATTAGTTATTTTTGCATTAAAAATGTTGTTTGCATAAAGAAAAAATTAATATTGCATTGAGGAAAAAATAATTATATATTTTGCATAAAGAAAATGTTAAATCATTATTATAATTTTTTTGCATTTAAAATACAGTTTGTATAATATATAAATATATTGCAAAGAGAAAATGTTATACATTTATATAAATAAAATATACATTTTAAAAGTTTATTTTTATAAAGAAAATAAAAAAAAGCACATCGACAATTAATAGATTTTCTATAAAGAAAATTAATGCATTCATAATCGTTATTTTTGCATTAAAATATAGTTTGCATAAAGAAAATTATTACAAATTATTATAATGTATTAATACTATATTATTATTATTACTAGTAAATGTATTAATACTATATTATTATTATTACGAGTAAATTACAAATTATTATAATAATGTATTAATACTATATTATTATTACTAGTGAAATACAAAGTATTATAATCATGTATTAATATTATATTATTATCATTACTAGTAAAATACAAATGTTTATATTATATTAATTATACAATTGTTTTCACACTGTTTATATTAGATTTCTGTTATATACATATCTCCAAACCGTACATGATAATAATACAGTATTACTATAAATGTCCATCACATAAGCGATAGTTGAAAAACTCTGTAGTGTTTTTGATATTGATATTAGTCTAATATTAGTCTGGTTGTTTCCTGATCATCAGAACAGATGAAGACTAATAACACGACTCTCTCCATTCCCGCCGTACAGTACAGTACAGTACAGTAATGTTGATATGTGTGACTCCTGAAGAGGTTATGAGGCCTGCTAATGGTCTTCCTCAGTTCTCAAACAAGAACTGCATTAGATCTGTATTGACTGAACGCAAGCACTCGCTGCGAAGGAACTGTAACAGTTGGGGGGGTAATGTTAGGCCTATCATATGGGAGGGGGGGGGGCAACAATTAGCTTAGCCTATGTCAGGAAAAGAGGTAAATCCGGCCCTGCATGTCAGGCTTTACAGGGTCAGTTCCCCAGACGCCAAGCATCTTTAATGACCTGAACGCCCTGATTCACTGCCGTCTGTCGGACCACACACCGGCGGGACGTCCTGACCAAACAAACAGCAACAAATCAGCGTCCCTCGCCCGATTCATCCCCGTCAGGCTGGAGACGAGACGCTCGGTAAACGCAGTAAAACACCGCAGACCTGCTCAGCGTCAGCGCTCCGATGACCTCTGACCTCTGACCCCGCGCGTCCGGGACACTCAGACTGGCGTGACGCTGAACAGCAGCGCTTCTCACTTCCTGTGTCTCATCCAGGAGAGCGCGCCGCAGTATACCGGCACTAACGATTATCATGGAATATTGATATTGTGTTAATTTAGGGTGTGACGATATACCGGCACTAACGATTATCGTGGAATATTGATGTCGTGTTAATTTATCGTTATCGTGTTAATTTAGGGTGTGATGATATACCGGCATTAACGATTATCGTGAAATTCAAAGCATGAAATATTGATATTGTGTTAATTTATTGACATCGCATTGATTTATTTTAACACATTATATTATATATATATATATATAGTGCTGTCAAACGATTAATCACATCCAAAATAAAATTTGTGTACATAATATATATATATATGTGTGTGTGTTCTGTGTATATTTATTATGTATATATAAATACACACACATGCATGTATATATTTAAGAAACATATGTTATGTTTATATATATTAATATATAACGTATGTGTGTGTTTTCTAAGAATTCTGTAAAACTATATTTTGTAAATGTAATTTGGATGGATTATCCTTATATATATATATACCGTGTGTGTGTGTGTAGCGGTGTGTGTGTGTGTGTAGTGTGATGTTCGTGTGTATGTCTGTCTGTGTGTGTGTTGTGTGTGATGTGTGTGTGTTGTGTGTGTGTCTGATGTGTCGTGTGTGTGTGTGTGTGTGTTGTAGTCGTTGTGTTGTGTGTTGTGTGTCTGTGTGTGTGTGTGTGTGTGTGTCTGTGTGTGTTGTGTCTGTGTTGTGTGTGTGTGTGTGTGTGTGTGTGTGTGTCTGTGTCTGTGTGTGTCTGTGTGTGTCTGTGTGTGTGTGTGTGTCTGTGTCTGTGTGTGTGTGTGTGTGAATACATAAAAAACAAAACCTTGCTAGTGTATTGTGTTAAGATATCTGAGACTTGTCCATTTGTTGGTTTTGATTGCTCATATTGTCCTCATATGTAAGTCGTTTTGGATAAAAGCATCTGCTACATGACTAAATGTAAACATAAATGCATTCAGCTCATCAGAATCGTATGTGATTGGTTATAATGCGCAGCTCTGTAGAAACATGCATGTCTCTGGCTCAGCACTGGGGGGTCATCGATGAGACAGTTAGGGGGGGGGTCGCGCGATGATTTCCAGAAATCAAATAAATGTTTTTAAGTATTAGAAATAACGTATTTTATCCATAACTAACAAAAAATTTAAAGTAGTAGTTAATGGTTACATTAAAAAAACATGCAAATAGAAAAGCCATCAGCCTTTCGATTGTCTTTCCGTTTGATCGCGACCCCTGAGATTATTACGACAGATTAACGACAAATAAACGATCAATTTACAGCCCCATGTTAAACATTCCGACACGTGCACGTAGGTCATTTTTCCGCTTTAGGCTTGTTGAAATTAAACGTTGGTTAATACCCACCCATCTCATTAGGAGAGGTTAATGTTGAAATTAAACGAATGAGAAAAAAATGTTTTGGTTGTTAGACCGTTGTGTTTTTTTGTGTTGTCATTAGGCTATGCGCATGATAGGCCTATTGGTGCATGTGCGCCGTTGCGAGTAACGCTTGTATATTTTAACCACCTCCGAGGATACTGGGCACCGTTATTTTGGGGGGTTTGGGAACCCCTGGTCTACAGGACAAACTGCGCACTGCACCCGGAACGGTTTGGTGTGATATGATCCAGATGCGATGACAAAGATGCACGGGAGCACTTACGCTCAGGTTGCGGTCCCAGATCTGTATGGTCCCGTCTTGGCAGGCGGCGGCGATGAGTTTGCCGTCACGGCTGTACGTGCAGCAGGTGGGCGTCACTTTCTTGCCCTGCAGCGAGCGAGGCTTGAACACAGCCTTGTGCTTCTTCTCCGAGCTCAGGTCCCACGTCCGCACCGTGCTGAGAACAGACTCGGACTATTACTAGCACTCAAATCAGACATACATTTACGCTAGTTCACATTTACATTTAAAACATTTCTTTTAAAGAAAACAAAAGAGAAGATTTTTTTTAGATTGTAAAGACAAATATTTTTATGTTAATTAAAATACAATTATTGTAAATATATATATATTTTTTATATATAGATGTACTACTGTACTAGATTTACTACTGTTTACTACGTCAGGATTTAAAGGGTAAAATAAAATAATAAATTTTAATTAAACACTTATTACTTTACAATTTTGATTAAAAAAATAAATAAATGAACTAACATGCATTTTATTTTATTCTTAATTCTTTATTTATTTTACTCTTATTGTGTATAATAAAAACTAAATGTAAGTATTGTAAATAAAAATATATAATATAGAAGTAAAATAAATAAAATATAATTATGTATTGTAAATACATAAAAAATAGTGCTAATTAAAATAAAACAATTATTGTAAATAAAAAACTATTTTATTTTTAAATGCAAATGTTGTAAATACAAATAAAATAAATAATAAAGTACTAATCCTCAGATAAACTGTTGTGACACGCTAGTACAGATGTCAACAAGTTCAATTTTCCAAACTAAAAACAAAAAAGGAAACATTATATATATATATATATAAATACTGTATGTATATATAGTGTCTAAGGTTCAATAAACTGTTTAATTTAAAAACAAATACAGATTTTAACTATCATATTAACATTAACAATGTACATAAAACAAAAAAGAAGTATTAACAGGAACAGTAAAAAAAAGCATGTTAAAAATATACATATCAGATTTATGCTATACATCTAATAGATCTATACATACATAAATAGTGCATAGCATAAAATAAAAACAAATAATAGTAATAAAAAAAACTTTTATATACATCAATATGTATATGTACCGACTCCCCAATTAAGGAAGGGGAGAAAAAAAATTACTATTAACATGTATTTTACAGTATTTACAATATTTAATTCTTATATTGTAATATTGAAAATAGAACAAAAAACTATTATTTTATTTTAAATAAATACAGTGACGTAATGATATGTGACACGCTAGTATAGATGTCAACAAGTTCAACTTTCCAAACAAAACACATGTAAACAACAACAACACTAAATCTGACGACGGGTAAATTAAAATAATTAAAATAAAAAAAACATTACTTTACAATTTTTTTTTTTTAAGAATTAACTAACATGCATTTAATTTTATTCTTATTTCTTTCTTCATTTAGCTCTTATTGTATATAATAAAATAAAATGTCAATATTGTAAATAAATATATAATACATAATAAATAAGTAAATACAATTATGTATTGTAAATAAAATAAACAAATAGTGCTAATCATTAGCTAAACAGCTGATACGCTAGTGCATGCGTCAACAACTTAAACTAATAAACTTTACTTTACAGACTGAAAAAGGTGCCAAAAATCCCGTCAGTTTCCAAATATGAAAAACATGAACACATAATTCAAGATGCTTGCCATAACTTTGACAGTAAAGGTGTCTGGTGTTGCGTTTCGCTGCCGTTGAAACAGTCCCACAGCTAACGAGGCAAATAATCATTAAAAGTGAAGACAGGTGGAGAAAATGCAGTTTAAGAGCCGCTGAGAGAAACGAGCGTCCAGGAGAATAATTAATGGGATAATGGTTTATTAATCAGATGAGCAGATCTCAAGAGTGTCTGATGTGCTTTTGACTGTTATGAAAAATGCAACAATGTTTTCTGCAGATATTAAACAAAAAATATTGTATATTTATCAGATCATGTTTTTATATACATCAGATAATGATTTTTTTATTGTATCAGATTATAATTTATTTAATATAATCATTTATTAATTTTATGATAATTATTATTTAATAATCCTTAATTATAATTATTAAAAAAAAAATAAACAATCACAATAAACTAAATTATATTTATTCAGACAATTAAATACATTTTTAAGTATTAGATCATTATTATTTATCAGATAATTATTAATCATCGATTTTTCAGATATTTATCGGAAATGTCCTCTATTTATTTAATAATTATAATTTATTAGATCATATTTAATTAGTATTTATTTGCTATTTATTTGCTCATTATTTATAGAATATATAAAAGACAAAAAAATATATATATATTTATTAGATTATTATTTATCGGATAATTATTTATCCTTTATTTTTCAGATACTGATTTATTATTTATTTATTAACTGATATTTATTTATTTGATAACGGTTCTTTATCCATTTCATTATTTGATAATATTTATTTTACATTTTTATATTAATTTATTGAAATAACTGAATGAGATGTCACAAATAGGGACATTTTTCCCAGCCACCGTCGGTTTTAAACAGTGAAACACTGGAAAATAAATCGATGAATCAATAATCAACGCATTAATACAGAATTCAGCAGAAGAGTGACTTCAAAAGCGCCTCATCTGATCATGTTTGAGTGATTTAAGTCTCTGTGTGAGCAGTGATGAATCAGAGCATCATCTCACAGCGTCTCAGATATAAGAGAGGACGGGACATCAGCACGACACGCGGATCTGAAGATCCATGAAATTCACATTTATCTGCTGAACACATTACAGCTGTGAGCGGCACACGGCCAAATAAAACCACCAAAGCTCCTCCAAACGAGTCTCCGGCTGCATCACATGACTTCAGATGAACACAGAGCAAGCTAATCGACCACTACATTATTTTAAATAGACTAGATAATTATGTAGGCAACCGTGCACTGGCATGGATCAAATCATATTTATCTAGCCACCATCAATTCATAGCAGTGAATGAAGAGGTGTCATATCGATCACAAGTAGGGTTGTGACGGAGAGGACATTTCCCCCCCCCGGTTAATCGACCTGATGTCACACCGGTTATAACGGGATCACTTGTATCACAAGTAGTCTTGTCAAAACACTAAATTAATTTAACGTCTTGCTGTTAACACAGTGAAAAGTGCAGCAGAGAAATATAAATAAATTCGACACAGTCTGTCATTTAAAATGATAGGATGAGCATAATACAAAAAAAGAAAAGACAAGTTGAATTCCTTCAAGGACAGCGCATCTACACTTTGCTCTATCCTTATTCTGCTCGGTCACTCATCACAACCTGCCTGTTCTGTTTGAGAGCTGTATATTATATCTGCTAGCCTGCTCTGAGCGTCGTTACACATGCTGTGCTCAGACCCGCAAATAAAACGAAGCACTGGTCCATGTGTGCAGCGCGCGCATAACGGTCCGTGTGCAGGCTGTACCGGAGCGCGATAATAAAACGCAGATATGCTGTTCTGAAAGGACGTATGGGAACGGGATATTGTTAGACCGCCCGCTCCCGTTCAAATTGCACCAGAGTTACCGACCGTTACCGCGTTGTATTCAGGAAATGAATCCTGAAATCTGGCCGGGACAGCTGCGGTAATGCAGACCTAGACTGCTGTGATGCACGACTGTCGTTCGTTCAGTACGTTGCATTGAGCAGACGCGTTCAGTTTTAATTGTAGTGTCCTCTAACTGAACAAAATAATTTGTATTACTATAAAAAAAAAAATCTAAACGACATTGGAGGATGGTGCCGCGTTGGGCAAGTAATGTAACAGTGTTACGGCTTAACACCGGTATAACCGTCATCACCGTCTATCGCGGCAAGCCTAGTGCAAGTGCAGTATGGAGTACCTCAAGGCTCAGTACTAGGACCGTTACTTTTCACGCTTTACATGTTACCCTTGGGAGATATCGTGTGTGTGTGTGTGTGTGTGTGTGTGTGTGTGCGTGTGTGCGTGTGTGCATGTGTGTGTGCGTGTGAGTGCAGTATGGAGTACCTCAAGGCTCAGTACTAGGACCGTAACTTTTCACGCTTTACATGTTACCCTTGGGAGATATCGTGTGTGTGTGTGTGTGTGTGTGTGTGTGTGTGTGTGTGTGTGTGTGTGTGTGTGTGTGTGTGTGTGTGTGTGTGCGTGTGTGCGTGTGTGCGTGTGAGTGCAGTATGGAGTACCTCAAGGCTCAGTACTAGGACCGTAACTTTTCACGCTTTACATGTTACCCTTGGGAGATATCGTGTGTGTGTGTGTGTGTGTGTGTGTGTGTGTGTGTGTGTGTGCATGTGTGCGTGTGAGTGCAGTATGGAGTACCCCAAGGCTCAGTACTAGGACCGTTACTTTTTAATATATTATTATTATTATTATTATTATTATTATTATTATATTGCATCATATTACTATATATTTTTTTAAAGTTAAATCAAATGATAAAATAAATATTATATTGCATTATATTAATTTATATATTTTTTTTAAGTTAAATAAAAATTATAAATAAATAATTCAATAAATATTATATTACTATAGATTTAAAAGTTAAATAAAACTATAAAATACATATTATATTGCATTATATTACTAGATTTTTTAAACGTTAAATTCAATAAAAATACAAATTTATAAAATATAATTATTACCATTTATTTAATTTTTTTAAATAAAATTGTAAAATACATATTATATTGCATTATATTACAATATAGCTTTAAGAAAGTTAAATACAATTATAAATAAATAATTCAATAAATATTGAAAGATTATATTACTATACATTTAAAAAAGTTAAATACAATTATAAAATAAATATATTCCATTACATTACAATATAGCTTTAAGAAATGTAAATAAAATTATAAATAAATAATTCAATAAATATTATTATATTACTATATAGTTAAAAAAAAGTTAATATAATACTTTTTTGTCAGTGTTGTCTTAAAAATTATGAAGCAACATTTTAATAAGTTCACTACCATCTACAATACATTTTAGGCAAATTACTTAAAAAAAAAAAATATATATATATAATAATGAAATAATGAGCAAAGATGATCATTGGTGAGAAGTTATCTGATCGTAGAAGAGATGTTTACTTCGAGGTTAATTAACTCCGATAAGAGCAGTAATTTAACGAAGATCCCGAGCATATGGGATGTCTTCAGCACTACAGCCGAAACCAACGAGTGCACGTCTAAACATGCCCTCTGAACATGTTCAACACATTCAGAAATACAGTCCATAATCAGCATCACACACGGGACCCTGGAGCACCAAACCAGTCACACGGGGCAATTATTCCAAATCGACAGTTATGCATCATCTGAAAGATGAATAAATCATATTTCCATTGATGTATGGTTTGGAAAATCTGGTGCAAAACAATCTAAATATTGAGAAAATCATCTTTAAAGTTGTTCAAATGAAGTTCTTAGCAATGCATAATAATAATCAAAAAATAAGTTTTGATATATTTACGATAGGACATTTACATGATCTTAATATCTAATGATATTTGGCATAAAATAAAAAAGTATAATTTTGACCCATACAATGTATTATAAATACAGCTGTGCTGCAGGGACACATATTGCATCAGTGCTATAACGGCTCTGCAGAGTTTATTCTGCAGGAGAAACACAAATATTAAAGCAATAAAGCGGTGGAGAGTTTTGTGAGTAGTAGGTCACTGCAGCGAGGCATGATGGGAACAATGCACTGAGGTCACGCAGAGGTCACCGCAATACATCACCTGACAGCTGCCAACGAAGCCGAGAGAAAACTGCCCTTAAAGATAATTAAACCTATTTTAGACACTTTAACTTTAGGATTTAATACTTGGATTGTGATGTATATTAATTTTTATACACTACTGTTAATATTTGTATTCATTAAGGATGTGTCTAAAGTGACAGTAAAGACATTTATAATGTCACAAAATAATTTTTACAAATTTAATTTTTCATAAAAATATTAGTCAGCATAAGCGTTTTCAACATTGATAATAATCAGAAATGTTTCTTGAGCAGTATATTATTATGATTTCTGAAGATCATGTGACACTGAAGACTGCAGTAATGATGCTGAAAATACAGATAAATAAATTACAGTTTAACAGATATTCACATAGAAATAATATTTCACATTTTTACTGTATTTTTTGCAGTCTTTGTGAACTTTCTGAGACTAAATCTTACCAATCACAAACTTTGAACGGGGGTGTAATTTTTTTAATTAAAAAAGACTTAATTCTAAAAATAAATTAATTTATAAAAAAATTCAAATAAAGTTTTGAATAATAAAAATTACAAAATTAAACCTGGATGCGTTACATTAATGAGAATTGACTAGAAAATAGGCTTAATTTACTTCATTCAGAAAATTATTTATATTTTATCCATTAGGATATTAAACATATTTTACTCATATTTTATAAAATCTAAATAAATAAATCCAATTCAGTTTATAAATAAAATTCAAATAAATCATTACATTTTGCTTTAATATTTTTAGAAGTGCAGCTACGATAAAAAATAGTTGTGTTACTTTTTAATAATATACGTTTTTTAATATATATATAGTTTAACAGATATTCATACAGAAAACAGATATTTTAAATTATGATAATGTTTCATAATTTTTACTATATTTGTGATTAAATAAAAGCAGCTGAGCAGAAGAGACTCTTTCAAACACAGTAGTTTAGATATTGTAGGAAAGGACAGAAAGCTGGATTATGTTTCCAACAAAACTACATTTCCCATCATCCCCTTCGACAGCACAACATGTGCTCTTTATTTCATTGCAGCACAAAACCACATCCGATGACTTCTCAACTTGTACAAGTGATAAAACACCCAAAACTAGATGGTTTCGATCAGGTCAAACTCTGATGAACCCCGAGGAACCGATGGAGTCCGTCTGTCAGAGTTATCTACAGACAGTAACCGCACCGAAGCGCCGCTCCGAGTCCATCTCGACCCCTGCGCGGCCCCTGTTAACCCCGCGCGGCCCGTCACAGGACACATGTGGCCCCTGTTGAGCGCTGATATAGTGTCCAGCGGGGACGGCTCACATGTGCAGCTGCTCCATGCGTCTTACAGAATCTATATGACCACATCTGTGACGCCACGGTTCAGACGTACAGTAAAACCAGCGCTTTTACAGGGAACACAACCAGGGCATGGTTGGACGCAGGTTTACACGCATATTAAATTACACAGGCCTGTAGTTTGGAGGCTGTGAAACATCTCAAAAACACTGAACCTCTCGGCATTTATTGCAGCAGGTGAGAAAAAACATACAGCATGTGCAGTGTTGGGTTAGTTACTCTAGAAAAGTCATTAATTACTAGTTACTAGTGGCGTCGAATGATTAATCGCGATTAATCGCATACAAAATAAAAGTTGTTTACAAAATATATGAGTGTGGGCTGTGTATATTTATTATGAATATATAAATACAAACACATGCATGTATATATATATATTTCAGAAAAATATTTTATTTTGATATATTAAATATATAATAATAATATTTAGTGCTGTCAAATGATTAATCGCATACAAAATAAAAGTTGTTTACAAAATATATGACTGTGGGCTGTGTATATTTAATATGAATATATAAATACAAACACATGCATGTGTACATTTCAGAAAAATATTTTATTTTTATATATCAAATACATTTATATATAATATAATATTTAGTACAGTCAAACGAATAATCGCGATTAATCTAATACATTTTAATGTTTAATTTTCATTAAATAAATGTAAATTAAATCAATCAATGTTTTATGCCCTCATCTGATAACCAGTAATATGTAAATACACAACACAGAATTTCTGAGGGGGGGGGACATTTCATAAGGCTACTGTAAGAATAAATAAAAATGGTTTGTATGCATTCAAATAATTAGACGAGCTAAAACACAGAATTTGGTAATAATAAAACATAAGATGAGAAATGTTTTTTATTTCATACGGCCCTAAATATGTCATCTTTGTTACACTTAATAAATTAATGTTAAATTGTATACGTTTCATGATTTTAATTAATTAAAAATGCTTTTTGATTGATACAATTTAATTTGACCATTAAAAAGGAGTCCAAATTTTTTTTACGGACTACAGAAAAATTTCAACGGGGGGGGTTGGGTTTGGGGCAGAATCCAGTTTCATGATTTTAATTAATTAGAAATGCTTTTTGATTAATACAATTTAATTTGGCCATAAAAAAAAAGAAAAACGGAATAAAAAAAAAAAAAAAAAAAACGGAATCCAAAAAAAAAAAAAAAAAAAACGGAATCCGAAAAAAAAAAAAAAAAAAACGGAATCCGAAAAAATTAACAGAAAAAATTACAACAATTAAAAACGGATTTCAGAAGAGAAAAAAACGGAATCCAAAAAAATTTAAACAGGGAAGAAGAAAAAAATAAAACGGAATGCAGAAAGGTTAAAACAGACCAAAAAAATAAAAATACAAATAAAAACGGAATGCAGAAAGATTAAAATAGACAAAAAAAAATAAAAGCAGGAAAGAACAATTTAGAAACACTGAAACTGAGTCCACAGGTCCTAGTCTTTACACTAAAGGCCAGCGCTTGTACGACAGGATCCGCATTCGACGACTCACCCGTCATTGGAGCAGGTCAGAAACTCCTCTTTAATTTTGGGATGCCAGCAGCCATCGTTCAGCATCGCTGTGTGACCCTACAAGAGACAGACCATAATCAGCATTAAACAACGTGCAATCTGAATCATACTCAAAAATACCAATACAATTCAAACATAAACAAATAGTTTGAATCATAAATAAATAAACACACACATGCATACTCCGTAAAATACCAATAATAATTTCAATAATATTAATAAATTAAATTAAAATCTGAATGAAACTCGAATAGATAATTTATAATTTAAATAAATAAAATATAAAAATAATTACATTAATTTTAATTATATTCATACATCTGGATACAATTCCAAAAGTTTGGTTCATATTAATAATACAAATAAAATCTGAATTAAAATCTAATAAATAATTTGGATCATATTAATAAAATAATTATAAGTTTAATACTATTCCAATAAATAATTGAATCACATGAATACATAAATAATATCTGAATAATAATTTAATTATATTAATACATAAAAAAATCTGGATAAAATTTCCAAAGTTTGAATCAAATAAATAAATACTAGAAAAATAATAAATCATTTGAATCATGTTAATAAATAACTAAAAATAACATTTGCACAATTCCAATGAATATTTGTAATCATATTAATACATACATAAACATAATATCTAATTATCAAAAACATATTATTATGATTATTATCCAAATAAAATTACAATAAATAATTTGAATAATGTTAATAAATAAAATTTGCACAATTCCAATGAATAATTTTAATAATATTAATACATACACACATAAACAATATCTGATTATTAAAAACATTATTATTATCCAAATCAAATTACAATAAATAATTGAATCAATGTCAACATGTCAGCAAAGCTGCTTATATAATATAATACATTATTTGATCTTACTATGGATGATTAATCAATGTAAATTATCAAAAAAGAGGCTTTGGATTTATTTATATGTTTCTTAATAAACACCACTACTCATAAACATCAGCCTAACGATGTTCTGTCCAACAACATCTCTACAGAAGAAAACATGTTCTCGATGTTGACAGAAAATGAAGATCAGAATAAAGTGACTGAGAGAATAAATCAAGCCGTCTGTGATCGTCTGTGACGAGGAGCACATGCTGCATTGTTTACAGTGCATTATTAAAGCGTGCCAATTCAATGCATCATAACCAGTGTCGGGGGGGTAACGCATTACAAGTAACGCGAGATACGGAATAATATTACTTTTTTCAAGTAACTTTATTGACGCCGTGTGAACATGATCTTACTGTAGATCTAATCTAGACTAAATATGAATGTGTATTAATTCATCTCACTCACAAAAAACAGATTCAGTATTCATCAAAATGAATTAAAACAGTGAAATACAAACTCAGAATATGACGCAAACCTGCAATAATTAAATATGTTAAACAACACAAATATATCTAATCTCATTTTATTAACGATGTGTTTGCTGCTGACCTTTGATGATCAGTTCAATCATAATAATAACCAAACATGACTTTAGATAAACTAATATTGTGTTTAATTGCTGAAGAGTGTTGAACTTCTCTTGTGTTCTTCTGTACAGACGTGATTTACTCGTCCTTCAGTCTGAGGTTTATTCATTACACTTTTTGGTGTGAAAGACTTTTATATTTGCTATAAATATAACGTATTGTATTAAAAACAAACAATCAAGTCCTGCTCATATTTAAACAGTAACGCGAAAGTAACGTAACACATTACTTTCCATAAAAAGTAAGTAACGTGATTAGTAACTTTTTTAGGGAGTAACACAATATTGTAACGCATTACTTTTAAAAGTAACTTTCCCAACACTGATCATAACACATATGTTCTGCATACTTTATTGCATTATTTGACCGTCCCGGCGCTCATAGACGTGTACACACTGGCCTCATGGGATATCAGAACGCATTGTGAGGACGGGTCATGCATCACAACTACTTCCTGTCCAAACAGGAAACAAAACATGCTTCGTTTGGAGCGACTGACCGCTAATAACACCCATGAACAAACATTAAATATTGGAAATTACATTTAAACTTTCAATTTAGTATTAAAGTACTAATTTTTTTTTAAACTTTATTATTTAATATTTTGTGTGCTGTTGTTTTTTTACTAGTTGTGTTTTGATTTATATTAATATTTTTGAAAGAGTCAACAAGGCTGCATTTATTTGATGCATTGGAAATTGTGAAATATTATAACAATTTAAAATAACTGTGAATATATTTGAACATATAATTTATGCAAAACTATCATTAATGTTCAATTATTAATAATGCTTGTTATTAATATCAAAGTTGAAAGCAGTTGTACTGCACAATATTTGTGTAAACATATTTTCAGGATTCACAGATGAATAGAAAGATCAAAAGAACTGAATTTATTTAATAATTTCCCACATTATAAATGTCTTTTCTGCCCTTTTTGATCCATTTAATGTGTCCTTAATAAGTAGAAATATTAATAACTTTTTTGTCACTTTTGATCCATTTAATGTGTCATTAATTAGTAGAAATATTAATAACTTTTGATCCATTTAATGTGTCATTAATGAGTAGAAATATTAATAACTTTGTCACTTTTGATCCATTTAATGTGTCATTAATGAGTAGAAATATTAATAACTTTTGATCCATTTAATGTGTCATTAATGAGTAGAAATATTAAAAACTTTTTTTGTTTTTCAAACAAAAAATATCACTTACCCCAATTTATCTCAGTTTCCACAAAAATATTAGTCAGCATAACTGTTTTCAACATTGATAATTATCAATAATGTTTCTTGAGCAGTAAATCAGCATATTATTATGATTTCTGAAGATCTTGTGACACTGGAGTAATGATGCTGAAAATAAATTACATTTTGTGAACGGATTAACATTTTAAATTGCAATAATATTTCACAATTTGTTATGTGTTTTTGATTAAATCAGTGCCCCCCCCCCCCCCAATAAAATCATCAATAAATGAAAAGTACATACTACAATAGTACACCAGTGTGTCTGCAGCGTACGCCAAGTGTGCTCACATGTGGAAGTAATAACTATGATAATAAAACTGACTGCAGTGAAGTATTTCTGCTAGTTGGCATCTTTCAACAGAAAAACAAGACATCGACAATGATTGAAGAAAACAATATTTATGTGTGACACTGAAATGCACTCGCTAGGGAACACGACGAACCAAAAGAGGATTCCAATCTAAGCCAGTGGAAGCGTTTTGGTTTGTCACACTACATTAGTGACGCACGCATCGGTCACACACTGATTACAGAGGGACCGTGTGTCTGTGGACTGGCCGAAAGACCAGGTGTAATATCTAGTGTGCGCTGGCCTCTCTGAACAACAAACAGCGTCCAGATGCAGCAAACAAACCGAGCGTGAGAACGGAGAATCTCTCCCAGCATGTGAACAAGTAGAGATGTATACAGCTTTCATATATGATAGAGGGGTAGATAGATAGAGAGGTAGATAGAGGGATAGATAGAGGGATATAGGGGAAGATAGAGGGGTAGATGGGTGGATGGGTAGATGGATAGAGGGGTAGATGGTAGAGGGGTAGATGGATAGAGGGGTAGATGGATAGAGGGGTAGATGGATAGAGGGGTAGATGGTAGAGGGGTAGATGGATAGAGGGGTAGATGGTAGAGGGGTAGATGGATAGAGGGGTAGATGGTAGAGGGGTAGATGGTAGATGGATAGATGGATAGAGGGGAAGATGGTTGATGGGTAGATGGTAGAGGGGTAGATGGATAGATGGATAGATGGGTAGATGGTAGAGGGGTAGATGGATAGATGGTTGAGGGGTAGATGGATAAATGGTAGAGGGGTAGATGGATAGATGGGTAGATGGTAGAGGGGTAGATGGATAGATGGTTGAGGGGTAGATGGATAGAGGGGTAGATGGTAGAGGGGTAGATGGATAGATGGTTGAGGGGTAGATGGATAGATGGGTAGATGGTAGAGGGGTAGATGGATAGATGGTTGAGGGGTAGATGGATAGATGGGTAGATGGTTGAGGGGTAGATGGATAGATGGTTGAGGGGTAGATGGATAGATGGGTAGATGGTAGAGGGGTAGATGGATAGATGGTTGAGGGGTAGATGGATAGAGGGGTAGATGGTTAAGGGGTAGATGGATAGATGGTAGCGGGGTAGATGGATAGATGGGTAGATGGTAGAGGGGTAGATGGATAGAGGGGTAGATGGATAGAGGGGAAGATGGTAGAGGGGTAGATGGATAGAGGGGTAGATGGTAGAGGGGTAGATGGTAGAGGGGTAGATGGATAGAGGGGTAGATGGTAGAGGGGTAGATGGATAGAGGGGAAGATGGTTGATGGGTAGATGGTAGAGGGGTAGATGGATAGATGGGTAGATGGTAGAGGGGTAGATGGATAGATGGTTGAGGGGTAGATGGGTAGATGGATAGATGGTTGAGGGGTAGATGGATAGAGGGGTAGATGGTAGCGGGGTAGATAGATAGATGGTAGCGGGGTAGATGGATAGATGGGTAGATGGTAGAGGGGTAGATGGATAGAGGGGTAGATGAATAGAGGGGTAGATGGATAGATGGGTAGATGGTAGAGGGGTGGGTAGATGGTAGAGGGGTAGATGGATAGATGGGTAGATGGATAGATGGGTAGATGGTAGAGGGGTGGGTAGATGGTAGAGGGGTAGATGGATAGATGGGTAGATGGTAGAGGGGTAGATGGATAGATGGGTAGATGGTAGAGGGGTAGATGGATAGAGGGGTAGATGAATAGAGGGGTAGATGGATAGAGGGGTAGATGAATAGAGGGGTAGATGGATAGATGGGTAGATGGTAGAGGGGTGGGTAGATGGTAGAGGGGTAGATGGATAGATGGGTAGATGGTAGAGGGGTAGATGAATAGCGGGGTAGATGGATAGATGGGTAGATGGTAGAGGGGTAGATGGATAGATGGGTAGATGGTAGAGGGGTGGGTAGATGGTAGAGGGGTAGATGGGTAGATGGATAGATGGTAGAGGGGTAGATGGATAGATGGGTAGATGGTAGAGGGGTGGGTAGATGGTAGAGGGGTAGATGGATAGATGGGTAGATGGATAGAGGGGTAGATGGATAGAGGGGTAGATGGATAGATGGGTAGATGGTAGAGGGGTGGGTAGATGGTAGAGGGGTAGATGGATAGATGGGTAGATGGATAGATGGGTAGATGGTAGAGGGGTAGATGGATAGATGGGTAGATGGTAGAGGGGTAGATGGATAGATGGGTAGATGGATAGAGGGGTAGATGGATAGAGGGGTAGATGAATAGAGGGGTAGATGGATAGATGGGTAGATGGTAGAGGGGTGGGTAGATGGTAGAGGGGTAGATGGATAGATGGGTAGATGGTAGAGGGGTAGATGAATAGAGGGGTAGATGGATAGAGGGGTAGATGGTAGAGGGGTAGATGGATAGAGGGGTAGATGGTAGAGGGGTTGATGGATAGATGGGTAGATGGTAGAGGGGTGGGTAGATGGTAGAGGGGTAGATGGATAGATGGGTAGATGGTAGAGGGGTAGATGGATAGATGGGTAGATGGTAGAGGGGTAGATGGATAGATGGGTAGATGGTAGAGGGGTAGATGGATAGATGGGTAGATGGTAGAGGGGTAGATGGATAGATGGGTAGATGGTAGGGGTGGGTAGATGGTAGAGGGGTGGGTAGATGGTAGAGGGGTAGATGGATAGATGGGTAGATGGTAGAGGGGTAGATGGATAGATGGGTAGATGGTAGAGGGGTGGGTAGATGGTAGAGGGCTGGGTAGATGGTAGATGGGTAGATGGTAGAGGGGTGGGTAGATGGTAGAGGGGTAGATGGTTAGAGGGGTAGATGGATAGATGGGTAGATGGTAGAGGGTGGTAGATGGTAGAGGGGTGGGTAGATGGTAGAGGGGTAGGTAGATGGTAGAGGGGTAGATGGTAGAGGGGTGGGTAGATGGTAGAGGGGTAGATGGTAGAGGGGTAGATGGATAGATGGGTAGATGGTAGAGGGGTAGATGGTAGAGGGGTAGATGGATAGATGGTAGAGGGGTAGATGGTAGAGGGGTAGATGGATAGATGGGGTAGATGGTAGAGGGGTAGATGGATAGATGGGTAGATGGTAGAGGGGTAGATGGATAGATGGGGTAGATGGTAGAGGGGTAGATGGATAGATGGGTAGATGGTAGAGGGGTGGGTAGATGGTAGAGGGGTAGATGGTAGATGGTAGAGGGGTGGGTAGATGGTAGAGGGGTAGATGGTAGATGGGGTGGGTAGATGGATAGAGGGGTAGAGTGGTAGAGGGGTAGATGGATAGATGGGTAGATGGTAGAGGGGTAGATGGTAGAGGGGTAGATGGATAGATGGGTAGATGGTAGAGGGGTGGGTAGATGGTAGAGGGGTAGATGGATAGATGGGTAGATGGTAGAGGGGTAGATGGTAGAGGGGTAGATGGATAGATGGGTAGATGGTAGAGGGGTAGATGGATAGATGGGTAGATGGTAGAGGGGTGGGGTATATGGATAGGTAGATGGATATGCTTTGTCTCTTATAATTAAAGGGACAGAAAACACCGGATCACGAGCTGATCGTCTGAACCAAGTGCAGCTCCGCTTTAAAACACTCACTTGATGAAGAGATTATATTGTGCTGTCGGTTCGAGCTCCTTTGAGAGATAGCATGATGACCCGAGCCATTGACTTGCATTTTATGAATCATCTACTTGAGGAAAAAGAAAAGGTTATCTACATCTTGGATGGAGGAGGAGACACCAAATGAAAATACATGTATTTAAAATAAATTTATGTCACACTAAGCATACTACAAATTCATTTTCATATCGATGTACTTAATAAAACGTCCTGCAACTGTAATTTTAGTATACTAGATATAGTATACGATAAGTCTGCTAAATTGGAACAACTAATTGTGTACTTACTGTACTTTAATTGTGCTGAAGTGGAACTATTGCAGGTATACTTCAGGTATTTTGCATTTAAAGTCTACTATTATTCAAAGATCATACAATCCTCATCAAAAGAAACATTAGAACACATTTTAGACTTTGCATTGTGCACAAGTAATATGCCAATTAAAGTTTAATTATGATTTTTATATCAGTAAGTCTCGAGTTATCTTTTAGTAAATATGTTAATATATTTAAACTGTACTTAATATGAAATACTTTTTACTTGGGTAAATTAAGAGCAAATTTTTTTTGGGTGGGGTGAACTATCCCTTTAAGGTTTCTTTATGCAAACGAGTCGTTAAAGTTACCTTGGTATTGGCCATGTCCACAATATACTGATCTCCTTTGATGCACTCGAGGACCTGGAATCCGTCGCGGTCCAGAACTTTGGCCTGCGAGTTTCCAGCCACCACCAGAATAACATCACCAGTGATGCTGTACTGCAGAGACCTGATCTGATGACTGCAACACACGCACGCACACGCGCACGCACACACACACACACACACACACACATGCACACGCGCACGCACACACACACACACACGCACGCACACAGACATACATGCACACGCACACACACACAGACACACATGCACACGCGCACGCACACAGACACACAAACACACACGCACACACACACACACACACACACACCACACAGACACATGCACACGCGCACAGACACACACACACACGCACACACAACACACACACACACACACACACACGACACACACACACAACACACGCACACAACACACAGCGACACACACACACGCACACACACACACACACAGCACACACACACGCACACGCGCACGCATACAGACACACACACACACACACACAGAGACAGAGACACACACAGACACACAGAGAGACACACACACAGACACACCCGCACAAAGATATACAGAGATGACACTTACACACAGCACACACAACACACAACAACAAGAGACACCACACAAACAGAAGAACAGAAATGAAAACACATATTGCACAGACACACACACACACACACAGAGACACACAGAGACACACAGAGATATTATTATTAAATATTTAAATGCTTTTTATTATTCTATAATGTATTAATTTACTTTAACTACATAAAATCATAGACTGTGCCCATACAAAAGTAATCGATACATTTGAAAAATGATAAATGTCACATTTATTTTGCTTTATAGAAACTATTAATGCTAATAAGGCTGTATTTTCTTCAAATAGACAGGCTGGCTAATACTTAAATAATATTTGTATAGTATTACTTTTGGTGATATTCTATTCCTATAATAATTAATAATATTCATAAAAAAATATTTAGTTTTGACAATGTGCTTACTTTTAATAAAAATAAGGTCAAATATATTAATGGTCTTAGTTCATTTATCCTGACATTTTACTTTATTTTATTCTCATCATTAATGCAATAACTTGTAATTTAAATTAATTATAAGCTGCATTACAAACACTACCATGAAGCATAAATACAATCTAAATAATATATCCATATTTGTGCATTACAGCAATGGTAAAAAACTAAAGCAGAAAGTATTAAAGGTCTTAAAAAGCGTTTTAAAGCAAGCTGTATGTGTTGGCTGTGGTGTGACCCATGCGTGTGCTAATCCAGTACAAGCACAAGATAAGAGCGTCATCATCTGTGCGCTGTTTGAGAGGGAACGGAGTCAGATTGAGCGCGAGGCTGTGACTCTGTGCGAGCGCAGAGAAGAAGAAAACACGGTCCTGTCACGGGTCGGCGGCTTTATGGGCTCCACATGGGCCGCGTGCTTTCTTTGGCCGCTCTGCTGGTAAAGAGATGCCACCGTACCTGCGCTGATGAACTCGTTAATGTGCCGTGGAGCTTTAGTCAATTAGAGTTCAACAATTGGGTTCCACTTTGAGGAGGATTTCAAGAACAAACATACCCAGCATCTGGCTGCGTTTAGCGGACCGAGAGCCAGGGCCTGGTTAAAAATAGGCTTTGTGGGGAAAATGTGATTTACATTTTATTTTTGCAATAAATTCATGGGAATAAAATCTGCTTAATTAGAATTAATAACAAAAAAAGAAAAAAATTCTACATGCAAAATATCATTTTATTATTTATACTCATTAGATTTTCATGATTGTAAAACATAAAATGCAAAAAAAAATAATATCTACATATATGTCAATATCAAATATTACCATAATGTTTATTTTTTACAATACAATTTAAATAATATATGTTTTTGCATTCAATTAATGGGGATAAAATGCAATTAATTCAAATTAATAATAGCAAAATGCATGATAACAATTATGCATGTAAAAGTTATTTAGATTTCTTATTAGATTTTAATTCCTTTATTAATTATAAACACTGCGTTATGTTTATCTACATCAGCATAAATTAAAGGTTCCAAATATTACCATAGTGTTTATTAAAATTTGTATTATACAACTTAATAAAAATACTGTAATATTTTTGCATTAAATTAATGGGACTTTTATGGATAAAATGTGATTATAATTAATAATGAACAAATGCTAAATAAGTTATGTTTAAAAAACTTTTAAAGCTAGTAATCTTCATGTATAATATTTGTTTTATTTATATTATATTTTACTGTATATCTATTTTTATTCTCATTGGATATCATTACTATCAAACATTGGTTATAAATACTACATGTATCTACATCAGCAAAAATGCATGTTTTTGGGGGTTTTTACAGTTTACATAATATATCTAATATTTATTTCGAGAAAATGTGAATTTTTTAAAACAATTCTTGACATTAAATTAATGCAAATTTGGGGGAAAATGTGCATATATGTGCTTAATAATGACTAAATGTAAAAAAATGTATGTTGAATATCATTTTCATTCATTCATTCATTCAAGACATTCATTCAAAAACACTGATTCATCCAGTAATGAAACGAGTCAATCTTGAGTGAGTCATTGAATCATTCATTCAAGAGATTCATTCAAAAACACTGATTCATCCAGTAATGAAACGAGTCAATCTTGAGTGAGTCATTGAATCATTCATTCAAGAGATTCATTCAAAAACACTGATTCATCCAGTAATGAAACGAGTCAATCTTGAGTGAGTCATTGAATCATTCATTCAAGAGATTCATTCAAAAACACTGATTCATCCAGTAATGAAACGAGTCAATCTTGAGTGAGTCATTGAATCATTCATTCAAGAGATTCATTCAAAAACACTGATTCATCCAGTAATGAAACGAGTCAATCTTGAGTGAGTCATTGAATCATTCATTCAAGAGATTCATTCAAAAACACTGATTCATCCAGTAATGAAACGAGTCAATCTTGAGTGAGTCATTGAATCATTCATTCAAGAGATTCATTCAAAAACACTGATTCATCCAGTAATGAAACGAGTCAATCTTGAGTGAGTCGTTGAATCATTCATTCAAGAGATTCATTAAAAAAAACTGATTCATCCAGTAATGAAACGAGTCAATCTTGAGTGAGTCATTGAATCATTCATTCAAGAGATTCATTCAAAAACACTGATTCATCCAGTAATGAATCGAGTCTATCTTGAGTGAGTCATTGAATCATTCACTTAAAAACACTGATTCATCCATTAATGAATCGAGTCAATCTTGAGTGAGTCATTGAATCATTCATTCAAGAGATTCATTCAAAAACACTGATTCATCCAGTAATGAAACGAGTCAATCTTGAGTGAGTCATTGAATCATTCATTCAAGAGATTCATTCAAAAACACTGATTCATCCAGTAATGAAACGAGTCAATCTTGAGTGAGTCATTGAATCATTCATTCAAGAGATTCATTCAAAAACACTGATTCATCCAGTAATGAAACGAGTCAATCTTGAGTGAGTCATTGAATCATTCATTCAAGAGATTCATTCAAAAACACTGATTCATCCAGTAATGAAACGAGTCAATCTTGAGTGAGTCATTGAATCATTCATTCAAGAGATTTATTCAAAAACACTGATTCATCCAGTAATGAATCGAGTCAATCTTGAGTGAGTCATTGAATCATTCACTTAAAAACACTGATTCATCCATTAATGAATCGAGTCAATCTTGAGTGAGTCATTGAATCATTCATTCACAAACACTGAATCATCCAGTAATGAAATCACTCAAGATAGACTCGAGTCATTACTGGATGAATCAGTGTTTTTGAACGAATGATTAAAAGACAAATACATATTTAACAGCCGTTTTTCGGCAGCTAAAAATAAAAGACGCGCACACAGGAGTTGATAGATGGAATTGAAATGTGAATTATACACCAGGTATCTGATTCCTGATCTTAAGTATCTGATTCTGGAACTGATTTGTGATTCCTCGGAGCCGGAGGCGGAGCTTAGCGCAGGACACTCACCAATCACACGGCTGCAGGGACCGGAAGGCGTGCAGCGCCGAGTCCATCCCGGCGAAATCCCAGAACTTCACGTCGTAGTCGAAGCCTCCGGTGACCAGACGAGCGCCGGACGGATCCAGAGCCAGAGCAGAAACCTGAACCAGCAGAGAGCTTCATGGGTAAAGCACTAGTAACACTCAGAACTATCATCCAGAACAACTGAGCTGAATTATTCACAGCAGAATTCATCTACGGCCTTCTGTGCAGCTGCTTCCAAAATTGACCCGAAAATACTTTTACATTTGTTTCAATTATTCATTTTGCAACATTGACGAACATTTGAAACAATATATATATGCAATCTAGAAAATTAATATATACATCTATAATGTAACATTCTTTTTATTGTTATATGCATGAATTAAATATTAATTCACAATATAATAAATACTTAATATTGCTAATAATAATAATATCAATAATGTGCTTAAATATCAAGAAATATAATAATGAATAATATATCAAATCAAAAATAGTAAATAAAAATGTATATAACATTTAAAATGATATGGTAAATATTATAATAATATTGCACATATTATCAACTATATTTATAGATATTATAAACAGATGTGACTGGACTTTTAGGGAAGACGTCTTGAGTTCTAAGTTGGTTTAGAAATGAAACGAGTCTCTTGATTGTCCTGCATCGGAGGAAACCGCGAGCTCCTGGTGATATAATCCTGACACTTACGCTCTTAGCGCCGTGCTGAAGCGTGATCTCATGAGTGTCCGGGATCTTCTTCACTGGATTCTGTCACACAAACACAAACAGTGACTCTGGTCAGAGCGGCTCTCCTCCAATCAGACGCAGGCAGGGTGTCAGCTGATCACGCCACACCTGGACCTGATGAAATACATTTAGCCCCAAACACATCTATCAAAGCAGCCCACGGCGGCCCTTAAACACCTCAGACCTGAGAAAACAGAGACGCCTGCACACCGTCACAGAGACCACCACATTTACTACACACACTTCACTTCACTTGCAGCACAATCATCAACTTGATTGCACAGATATTATTTAAACTGAACTAAGCTGGACAATGCCATTACTAAATTCAATAATGAAATGCATTCAGCAGATAATTGAGTGTTAAATCCTGTCATTTTACATTATTGACACAATTTGCCTATTTTGATATTGTGCAGTGCTTTGTTACAATTTGTATTGTTAAAAGCGCTATATAAATAAAATAAAGGTGACACACACACACACACACACACACACTTACACACTCATATAGACACACACACTCATACACACACACACACACACACACACACACACACACACAAACACACACACCACACACGCACACACACCACACACGCACACTCATGCACACACACACACACACTCACGCACGCACAAGCACACACTCACGCACACTCATGCACACAACACACACACACACACACACACACGCGTGCACACACCACACCACACACGCACACACGCACGCACGCACACACACTCATACAGACTCATACAGACACACACATGCACACACTCACACACACACACACACACACACACGCGTGCACACACGCACGCACGCACTCACACACACTCATACATGCACACACTCACACACACACACACACACACACACACACACACGTGTGCACACACGCACGCACACACTCACACACACTCATAGACACACACATGCACACACTCACACACACATACACACAAACACGCACACACGTACGCACACACATACATACACACACACACACAAACACACACACACACACACACTCACACACGCACATATACACTTGTAGGAGCTAGACGACGTATGATCACGTGTGACGGTATAGTAGTGGTGTCCCAATTCTTAGGGAAATATTTTGGCACTCTGTTTCAAGGGACAAGGGGAAGGGGTATAGAATAGAATTGGGCCTAAGTCTTTCATATGTGTAGTGATGCCTAATGACAGTGTCGCCCTCTAGTGGCCTCAGCGACATATTACACACACACACACACACACTTACACACTCTCACACACACTTAAACACTCTCACTTACACACTCTCTCATTCTTAACTATATAGTTATTTTTATTATTTCATTACTATAAAACATTAACATGCTTTTGTTTATCTACATCAGCATAAAGACATCAAATATTACCATGTTTATTTTTTACAGTACAATTGCAATATATATACATACAGTATAATATAGATGAGATGATGTTATTTCATGTTGAATGTAAACATTAGTATATAGGTAAACATTAGATCTGATCTGCAGATGTAAATATGTTCATGGGACTGAAAGATGAAAATACACTCACATCGTCGTCATCATCATCATCATCTTCATCATCTTCATCATCGTCGTCGTCGTCAGGTGTGCTGAGCTTGTATCCGGGCGGAAGCGGCGGCCCGATCATGTCATCATCATCATCATCATCCTCCTCCTCCTCCTCCGTCTGAGCGCCGAGCGCAGGAGGAAGTGGAGGACCGAGGACAGAGTTCTGCTTCCTGTTCACACAAACACATGTACTGATGTACTGGATCCACGGCGGTGTTATTCGTACTCTGCTTCCATGTTTAGATCTGGTCCGAAACGAGTTTCTCTCAGCGCTACGCTGTTGTGTGCTTAATCAAACGTCATTAGCATTTGAAGCGACTGTAAAAAACAGCAGAACTTATAAGTGTATTTATGACCCAAAACATAGTAATACAATTATTAGAAATGTATTTAATTACTCTGAGGGCTAATTCTTTAACTCTAATAATAATAAGAATAATTTCTGCCATATGTACATAAACTTGACAGTCATCACTAATAAGCTATTACTGATATATTGTAGGAACGTAATCTCCCGTAACGCTGCTTTGCATAAATTAGCATATTAAAAAGCGCTATACACTCTTGAATAGAATTAGATGAATTGGAGTAAAGCATGGCTCTTACCATATAAGTGTTGTGTCCCCAACTAATTACAAATCTTGCTTGATATAGACCCCACTAATGAGATTACATTCAAATTTAGTAATGCTCATTAGAATTAGAATTTCACTTTTGAGTCTATTAATCAGGTTTTTAGTCAAAATCAAATTTAAACATTGATTTATAACTCTGTGTGATATAATTAGTTATGTATCTCACTGTAAACATAGTATAGAATTATATCAAATGTATGCATTTCTTCAACATTACCCAAAATACATCATTTTCTTTGTGACTTTAACAATTATAACATACAAAAAAGTGTCAAATTAGTGAAACTGATTAACGATCTGCTGAATGTTACTTAATTTGATTTACGACTTCTGTACTTTTTGTTTTATGTATTTACATTTAGTCATTTAGCAGATGTTTTATCACGATTAACACATATAACAGCACACTAGCAAGGGCTATTTTAATTATAGAATACATAAAACAGATAGAATAGAGCTTTATAATATTTATAATATTATAAATATTCATAATTTATAATACATTGTATGAGTCAAAATTATAATTTTTCTATTATGCCAAAAATCATTAGATATTAAGATCATGTAAATATTTCAAAACTTAATTATTGGTTATTAATATCCATTGATAAGAACGTAATTTGAACAACTTTAAAGATGATTTTCTTAATATTTAAAATGTTTTGCACCAGATTTTCATAAACCATACATCAATGGACAGGGCTCTAGAGTGCGACCAATTTGGTCGCACGTGCGCCCTAATTTCTCAAGGGTGCGACTAAAAAAAAACGTTGGTCGCACTGGTGCGTCCAGCCATTTGCAAAAAAAAAAAAAAAAAAAAAAAGTCTCCGCGACTCAAAGTCTCTGCTGTTCGACAACAGACACGTTAGGCTCATATCGTGGTCTAAACCAATCAGAGATAGTGAAGTGCGGACCCCCCCTCTGATTGGCCGTGGTCCAGATATTCCTGTATGTGTGTGTGCGTTTGAAGATGCGTGTGCTGCTGCAGTCAGAGAGAGAGGTGAGTAGTAGAGATGCACGCAGCTCTTTCTCTGAATCTGATCTGTTCAGTGAGTGTCTGACAGTCACTCCAGGATTCTGCGATCGCTGAATTTATCGCAAAATCATGCAAACTCTGCTATTTTCCAAATTGCTGCAGATTTTGCTCTTAGACGCGTCTTGTGACGTCATCGCAATGCGCTTTCAGTCAAAGAAAGGTTGTTTCTCAGTTCAAAAAATGGAATGAACAGCTTTGCGTTCTCATCATGCCCGATTTACAAGAGCTGCATCGGACAAACGAACCGAAAGCGGAACAAATCCGCGCTACTCGTTTGGGCTACAGACCGTTTATCTGCTCGGACCGGAGCCGCGGGCTGCTCTCGATCACGCGACACCGTTATACACGGCGCTGGGAGATACAGTGAAGTAGTCGAATTCACCGCGGAATCAATAACATCTCTGTCAAATCTTGTGAGAAGCATTCAAATTCGCCACAGAATTATGTTAAAGCTACAGACATCGAAATAAACTCCACTGATGTGGAAACCAGGAGAAACATTGTTCAATAAACACATCACCACCATTCACCATGGATTTAACATAACTAACGTTACAGGAACAAGGTCTAATGTCTTAAAATGTTTTTAAATGCTTCACACAACTTTTCCCAGCACTTCAAACTTTAAGTAGGCTATTACCGAATTTTAAAGTTATTTTTAATGTGATGACATTATTTGTTCATCCTTCATAGGTTGCCCCATTTATAAAACTAAACGTTTCATAATGTAGGAAAGCAAACACTTATTTAAAAATAAAAAATACATTAAATTACCACTATTAGATGGCTGCAGAGAAGTACTTATAGGCTTATCAGCCATTTCCACTCCCTAAGATATATATATATATATATATATATTATATATATATATATATATATATTGTATTTATTAAATTATATTTAGACATTTATGAATGACATTGATAAAAGTTAATTTTAAACTGCATCTCAACTACCCAGACAGCACAAGTACATCTGTAAGACATCTGCTAAAGATCTGGGAAACATCCGCTGTGTAATCTGATAAACGTCTCAGAAGCAGTTTTACATGCATTTAATAAATCTCTATTTGACATTTGACTGGAAACATATTAGAGATGTATTGCAGATGAGCTGCATGTTATATTGCAGATAACACTCTTAAAAATACCTCTTGAATATGTAAATGCAGACATCAGATAGACATCTCTAAGATGTACATGTGTGATTAGGGTGAGTGCTTTACTGTCAGGTGCTGGTGCCACCTTCTGTAGAACTTAAAGGCACTGGTGCTGGTGTCCTTAAATGCTAGTCTGGAGCCCTACAATGGTTCTCGAAGTCAGAAAAGTCATAACAATATTAGAAGAATGTTGTCTGTGGTATATTTTGAAGGATTTTTTTTATAGGTTTAAGGGGAGGGTTTGAGAAGCACAGCACTAGAGCATCCCTTCGTTCAGACACAGTGGAAGATCTGATAAGACTCAGTGTAGAAGGGCCAGGTCTGGAAGATGTTGATGCTAGAGAGAGTGTGTTCAGCTGGTTTAGCTGAGGCCAAAGATCAAGAAGGATAAACTACAGGAGTTGGCCATCCGAGGGGCATGTGACTGCAATGGAGGATAGTCCATAAGACATTGAGCCATGAGGTGTTCAGTTTGAAGCCCTTTAAAACACTTAATTTAGATTTTATTTTTATTTCATTTATCTTGAGATGTTTTTAAGTTATTAGCTCAGTGAAGCACTTTAAGCACCATCGCTTTTTCAGTAAGTTACCTTTCTTGTAGAATTGTGCTTCAAATAAAGAACGTTATGTTGACCACATTGTTAGTTAATCGTTTACTAGTCAATATTGCCTATATGAAAATTTGGGTGCACCTAACTTTTGTGCCAGTGCACCTAAGAAAAAAAGTTAGGCGCACCAGTGCACCCAGTGCAAAAAGTTAGTCTAGAGCCCTGATGGAAATATGATTTCTTCATCTTTCAGATGATGCATAACTCTCATGACTGGTTTGCATTCATCATAATGTTGTATTTAATAGTGGAGTTATTGTTTCTATGATACCTGGACGTGGACGTGTCCGGCTTGTCCTCGCTCGGCTTCTGACGCTCTTCTGCGGCAGAAAAACTCAAAGTCAGCAGAACTCGTCACACTCGTCTAGAGGAGGAATAATAGAGTAATGACCTATGACCCGCTGGCTCCTCTCGATGGCCGTCCTCCTCGTCTGCTCAAACATGGCCTCCAGGTCAAAGGTTCGAGCTTTCTTCCCTGAGCATGAAACAAACGAGACGTGTCACATGTGAGCCAGAAAACACACGCAGAGCTGCAGAAACACTCACCGAAGCCAGAGAAGCCCATGATGGACGAGACGTCTGCGTCTGTGTCTGCGTCTGCGCTGCCGTCTCCTGTGACCAGAGCAGCACGATTACAGTACGTACAAAATAAAAGTCTCTCTTTACATCGTGTGTGTGTGTGTGTGTGTGTGTGTGTGTGTGTGTGTGTGTGTGTCTGTGCTGCCGTCTCCTGTGACCAGAGCAGCACGATTACAGTACGTACAAAATAAGAGTCATTCTTTACATCATGTGTGTGTGTGTGTGTGTGTGTCTGCGTCTGCGCTGCCGTCTCCTGTGACCAGAGCAGCACGATTACAGTACGTACAAAATAAGAGTCATTCTTTACATCGTGTGTGTGTGTGTGCGCACGTGTGTGTGTGTGTGTGTGTGTGTGTGTGTGTGTGTGTGTGTGTGTGTGTGTGTCTGTGCTGCCGTCTCCTGTGACCAGAGCAGCACGATTACAGTACGTACAAAATAAGAGTCTCTCTTTACATCGTGTGTGTGTGTGTGTGTGTGTGTGTGTGTGTCTGCGTCTGCGCTGCCGTCTCCTGTGACCAGAGCAGCACGATTACAGTACGTACAAAATAAGAGTCTCTCTTTACATCGTGTGTGTGTGTGTGCGCACGTGTGTGTCTGTGTGTGTGTGTGTCTGTGTGTGTGTGTGTGTCTGTGTGTGTGTCTGTGCTGCCGTCTCCTGTGACCAGAGCAGCACGATTACAGTACGTACAAAATAAGAGTCTTTCTTTACATCGTGTGTGTGTGTGTGTGTGTGTGTGTCTGCGTCTGCGCTGCCGTCTCCTGTGACCAGAGCAGCACGATTACAGTACGTACAAAATAAGAGTCATTCTTTACATCGTGTGTGTGTGTGTGCGCACGTGTGTGTCTGTGTGTGTGTGTGTCTGTGTGTGTGTGTGTGTCTGTGTGTGTGTCTGTGCTGCCGTCTCCTGTGACCAGAGCAGCACGATTACAGTACGTACAAAATAAGAGTCTTTCTTTACATTGTGTGTGTGTGTGTGTGTGTGTGTGTGTGCGTCTGCGCTGCCGTCTCCTGTGACCAGAGCAGCACGATTACAGTACGTACAAAATAAGAGTCTCTCTTTACATCGTGTGTGTGTGTGTGTGTGTGTGTGTGTGTGTGTGTCTGTGCTGCCGTCTCCTGTGACCAGAGCAGCACGATTACAGTACGTACAAAATAAGTCTTTCTTTACATCATGTGTGAGTGTGTGTGTGTGTGTGTGTGTGTGTGTGTGTGTGTGTGTGTGTGTGTGTGTGTCTGCACTGCCGTCTCCTGTGACCAGAGCAGCATGATTACAGTACGTACAAAATAAAAGTCTCTCTTTACATTGTGTGTGTGTGTGTGTGTGCGTGTGTGTGTGTGTGTGTGTGTGTGTGTGTGTGTGAGAGAGTGTGTGTGTGTGTGTGTGCGCGTGTTTGTCTGCGCTGCCGTCTCCTGTGACCAGAGCAGCATGATTACAGTACGTACAAAATAAAAGTCTCTCTTTACATCGTGTGTGTGTGTGTGTGTGTGAGTGTGTGTGTGTGTGTGTGTGTGTGTGTGTGTGTGTGTGAGAGAGTGTGTGTGTGTGTGTGTGTGTGCGCGTGTTTGTCTGCGCTGCCGTCTCCTGTGACCAGAGCAGCATGATTACAGTACGTACAAAATAAAAGTCTCTCTTTACATCGTGTGTGTGTGTGTGTGTGTGAGTGTGTGTGTGTGTGTGTGTGTGTGTGTGTGAGTGAGTGAGTGAGTGTGAGTGAGTGAGTGAGTGAGTGAGTGAGTGAGTGAGTGTGTGTGTGTGTGTGTGTGTGTGTGTGTGTGAGTGTGAGTGTGTGAGTGTGAGCATGAGTGCTGGGTTTATTTATATATAAAGACACACACATACAGTATACATTTACATGCATATATTTATATTCATATAAATTATATTATATATAAATGCATGTGTTTGTGTTTGTATTTATATATATATACACACATAATAAATATGCACAGTACACGCATGTATATAATGTAAAAAAGACTCTTATTTTGAATGGGATTAATTATTTGACAGCACTAATATACATACAATTAATAATGTATTGTTGGCAGTAAAAATAATAAAATAAATCATGAAAAATGATATTTTAAAGAGAATGTAATTTTCTAAATATCTGCTATTGAACTTATTACGGATGTTCTGTATTATTGTATTATTAATATTAGTATTATTATTGCATAAACAATGAGTAATAATAAATAATAAAACTAAATAAAAAGTATATTTTAAATGGAAAATTAAGTTTGATTTGATTTCTGTTATTATTATTATTATTATAGAATTTCTACCTTTATAAAAAGTTAGTTTTTTTCTTATACAATTAATAAAGTGTGGGTGTCAATTAAAATAAATACAATTACAAATTATATTCTGAAGGAAAATTTGAGTTCAGAAGATGTTGCAGAACTTCTGTTATTATTATAAAAATATTATCTTTATTATAGAATTATTAATAAACAATTAAAGATGTATCGGTGGCAGTTAAACATTTATAAACACTATTATTATTATTAATAATATTCTAAAGGGAAAATCTTCTATTTATATGATTCTATTACCTTTACAAAAGCTGGTGTTTTATATTTAATGATGAATAATGTATAAATGACAGTCAAAATTCAATAAAATAAAATAATAACCATATTTCTATAATTCCCTTATATTATAAAAACGAATATGGTGTGTGTGATACATATTAAGTATATTTCATTAGATTTACTGAATGATGGATAATGTGTAGATAAATGGTAGACAAAATATTAATAAAATAAAACTAATACCTCGAGCGTAATTCTAGAATTCATATTATTCTATCATAACTTCTAGCAGACAGTGATGTAATATTATTATACACAGCTTTATTTCCAAGATTAGCACAACTTGTAGAATATATCCAGGCTATAAAGCGTTGTATTAAATATCATAACCAGTATATTTTCCCTCATAAAGCAGAAGGGCCGTTAGTTACAGTGTTCTGATATTCTGCTCATTATTAGTTCGGTAAAGTTGGCAAGATATTCACAGATTCGACTTTTCCGGATCAATAACTCGCGAGCAAAACGTTTTTACGGCACAAATGACACCTCTTTTTATTCGTAGTGATGTAGTAAACAAGCTACAAGTGTGTTTTCCTCAAAACAAGCTTTCCTCCGCTCCGTGCAAAATACATTGATCTAAATGCGCTGGCGTCTGAGAGACAAGTCCTAAGGGACCGTCTACAAAGTGCGAAACGCGAAAAACGTTACTAATAAAATACTCAATACCTTCACAGTAACACATTGTAGTGTCACCAAATTTAGTACACGCGTCACTGCTCTCCTGCTGGTTATACTACAACAGTTATTTCTTTTAAATATTGCTTTTACACATTTTTTATTGTTTTTTATTATGAAAAATAGTTAATAACTTTACTGTAACACACTGTACTTTCACCAACATCACTTCAAACATCAGTGCTCTACTGCTGGTTATACTACAACACTTATTTAGAAAATATATTATTTGGCATATTTTTTATGATTATTTATTATGAAACAAAATTAATAACTTTACTGTAACACACTGTACTTTCGCCAAAATCACTTCACACATCACTGATCTTATGTTGGTTATACTACAACATTCATTTTGAAAATAATTGCTTTGGCATATTTTTAAGATTATTTATTATGAAACAAAATTAATAACTTTACTGTAACAAACTGTACTTTCACCAAAATCACTTCACACATCAGTGCTCTCCTGCTGGTTATACTACAACATTCATTTTGAAAATAAATTATTTGGCATATTTTTTATGATTATTTATTATGAAACAAAATTAATAACGTTACTGTAACACACTGTACTTTCACCAAAATCACTTCACACATCACTGATCTTATGCTGGTTATACTAAAACATTCATTTTGAAAATAATTGCTTTGGCATATTTTTTATGATTATTTATTATGAAACAAAGTTAATAACTGTACTGTAACACATTGCACTTTCAACAAAATCACTTCACACATCACTGATCTTATGCTGGCTATACTACAACATTCATTTTGAAAATAATTGCTTTGGCATATTTTTTATGATTATTTATTATGAAACAAAATTAATAACTTTACTGTAACAAACTGTACTTTCACCAAAATCACTTCACACATCACTGATCTTATGCTGGTTATACTACAACACTTATTTTGAAAATATATTATTTGGCATATTCTTTATGATTATTTATTATGAAACAAAATTAATAATTTTACTGTACCACACTGTACTTTCACCAAAATCACTTCACACATGACTGATCTAATGCTGGTTATACTACAACATTCATTTTGAAAATAATTGCTTTGGCATATTTTTTATGATTATTTATTATGAAGAAAGTTAATAACTTTACTGTAACTCACTGTACTTTCACCAAAATCACTTCACACAACACTGATCTTATGCTGGTTATACTACAACACTTATTTTGAAAATATATTATTTGGCATATTTTTTATGATTATTTATTATGAAACAAAATTAATAACTTTATTGTAACACACTGTACTTTCACCAAAATCACTTCACACATCACTGATCTTATGTTGGTTATACTACAACATTCATTTTGAAAATAATTGCTTTGGCATATTTTTTATGATTATTTATTATGAAATAAAGTTAATAACTGTACTGTAACACACTGTACTTTCACCAAAATTACTTCACACATCACTGATCTTATGTTGGTTATACTACAACATTCATTTTAAAAATAATTGCTTTGGCATATTTTTTATGATGATTCATTATGAAACAAAATTAATAACTTTACTGTAACACACTGTACTTTCACCAAAATCAATTCACAAATCACTGATCTTATGTTGGTTATACTACAACATTCATTTTGAAAATAATTGCTTTGGCATATTTTTTATGATGATTTATTATGAAACAAAATTAATAACTTTACTGTAACACACTGTACTTTCACCAAAATCACTTCACACATCACTGATCTTATGCTGGTCATACTACAACATTCATTTAGAAAATAATTGCTTTGGCATATTTTTTATGATTATTTATTATGAAGCAAAATTAATAACTTTACTGTAACTCACTGTACTTTCACCAAAATCACTTCACACAACACTGATCTTATGCTGGTTATACTACAACACTTATTTTGAAAATATATTATTTGGCATATTTTTTATGATTATTTATTATGAAACAAAATTAATAACTTTATTGTAACACACTGTACTTTCACCAAAATCACTTCACACATCACTGATCTTATGTTGGTTATACTACAACATTCATTTTGAATATAATTGCTTTGGCATATTTTTTATGATTATTTATTATGAAATAAAGTTAATAACTGTACTGTAACACACTGTACTTTCACCAAAATTACTTCACACATCACTGATCTTATGTTGGTTATACTACAACATTCATTTTAAAAATAATTGCTTTGGCATATTTTTTATGATGATTCATTATGAAACAAAATTAATAACTTTACTGTAACACACTGTACTTTCACCAAAATCAATTCACAAATCACTGATCTTATGTTGGTTATACTACAACATTCATTTTGAAAATAATTGCTTTGGCATATTTTTTATGATGATTTATTATGAAACAAAATTAATAACTTTACTGTAACACACTGTACTTTCACCAAAATCACTTCACACATCACTGATCTTATGCTGGTCATACTACAACATTCATTTAGAAAATAATTGCTTTGGCATATTTTTTATGATTATTTATTATGAAGCAAAATTAATAACTTTACTGTAACAAACTGTACTTTCACCAAAATCACTTCACACATCACTGAGCTTATGCTGGTTATACTACAACATTTATGTTGAAAATAATTGCTTTGGCATATTTTTTATGATTATTTATTATTAAACAAAATTAATAACTGTACTGTAACACACTGTACTTTCACCAAAATCACTTCACACATGACTGATCTAATGCTGGTTATACTACAACATTCATTTTGAAAATAATTGCTTTGGCATATTTTTTATGATTATTTATTATGAAGAAAGTTAATAACTTTACTGTAACTCACTGTACTTTCACCAAAATCACTTCACACATCACTGATCTTATGCTGGTTATACTACAACACTTATTTTGAAAATATATTATTTGGCATATTTTTTATGATTATTTATTATGAAACAAAATTAATAACTTTACTGTAACACACTGTACTTTCACCAAAATCACTTCACAAATCACTGATCTTATGTTGGTTATACTACAACATTCATTTTGAAAATAATTGCTTTGGCATGTTTTTTATGATTATTTATTATGAAACAAAGTTAATAACTGTACTGTAACACACTGTACTTTCACCAAAATTACTTCACACATCACTGATCTTATGTTGGTTATACTACAACATTCATTTTGAAAATAATTGCTTTGGCATATTTTTTATGATGATTCATTATGAAACAAAATTAATAACTTTACTGTAACACTGTACTTTCACCAAAATCACTTCACAAATCACTGATCTTATGTTGGTTATACTACAACATTCATTTAGAAAATATTTGCTTTGGCATATTTTTTATGATGATTTATTATGAAACAAAATTAATAACTTTACTGTAACACACTGTACTTTCACCAAAATCACTTCACACATCGCTGATCTTATGCTGGTCATACTACAACATTCATTTAGAAAATAATTGCTTTGACATTTTTTATGATTATTTATTATGAAACAAAATTAATAACTTTACTGTAACAAACTGTACTTTCACCAAAATCACTTCACACATCACTGAGCTTATGCTGGTTATACTACAACATTTATGTTGAAAATAATTGCTTTGGCATATTTTTTATGATTATTTATTATTAAACAAAATTAATAACTGTACTGTAACACACTGTACTTTCACCAAAATCACTTCACACATGACTGATCTAATGCTGGTTATACTAAAACATTCATTTTGAAAATAATTGCTTTGGCATATTTTTTATGATTATTTATTATGAAGAAAGTTAATAACTTTACTGTAACTCACTGTACTTTCACCAAAATCACTTCACACATCACTGATCTTATGCTGGTTATACTACAACGCTTATTTTGAAAATATATTATTTGGCATATTTTTTATGATTATGTATTATGAAACAAAATTAATAACTTTACTGTAACACACTGTACTTTCACCAAAATCACTTCACACATCACTGATCTTATGTTGGTTATACTACAACATTAATTTTGAAAATAATTGCTTTGGCATATTTTTTATGATTATTTATTATGAAACAAAGTTAATAACTGTACTGTAACACACTGTACTTTCACCAAAATTACTTCACACATCAATGATCTTATGTTGGTTATACTACAACATTCATTTAGAAAATAATTGCTTTGGCATATTTTTTATGATTATTTATTATGAAGCAAAATTAATAACTTTACTGTAACAAACTGTACTTTCACCAAAATCACTTCACACATCACTGAGCTTATGCTGGTTATACTACAACATTTATGTTGAAAATAATTGCTTTGGCATATTTTTTATGATTATTTATTATTAAACAAAATTAATAACTGTACTGTAACACACTGTACTTTCACCAAAATCACTTCACACATGACTGATCTAATGCTGGTTATACTACAACATTCATTTTGAAAATAATTGCTTTGGCATATTTTTTATGATTATTTATTATGAAGAAAGTTAATAACTTTACTGTAACTCACTGTACTTTCACCAAAATCACTTCACACATCACTGATCTTATGCTGGTTATACTACAACACTTATTTTGAAAATATATTATTTGGCATATTTTTTATGATTATTTATTATGAAACAAAATTAATAACTTTACTGTAACACACTGTACTTTCACTAAAATCACTTCACACATCACTGATCTTATGTTGGTTATACTACAACATTCATTTTGAAAATAATTGCTTTGGCATATTTTTTATGATGATTTATTATGAAACAAAATTAATAACTTTACTGTAACACACTGTACTTTCACCAAAATCACTTCACACATCACTGATCTTATGTTGGTTATACTACAACATTCATTTTGAAAATAATTGATTTGGAATATTTTTTATGATGATTCATTATGAAACAAAATTAATAACTTTACTGTAACACACTGTACTTTCACCAAAATCAAATCACAAATCACTGATCTAATGCTGGTTATACTACAACATTCATTTTGAAAATAATTGCTTTGTCATATTTTTTATGATTATTTATTATGAAACAAAGTTAATAACTGTACTCTAACCCACTGTACTTTCACCAAAATCACTTCACACATCACTGATCTTATGCTGGTTATACTACAACATTCATTTTGAAAATAAATTATTTGGCATATTTTTTATGATTATTTATTATAAAAACAAAATTAATAACTTTACTGTAACACACTGTACTTTCACTAAAATCACTTCACACATCACTGATCTTATGTTGGTTATACTACAACATTCATTTTGAAAATAATTGCTTTGGCATATTTTTTATGATGATTTATTATTAAACAAAATTAATAACTTTACTGTAACACACTGTACTTTCACCAAAATCACTTCACACATCACTGATCTTATGCTGGTCATACTACAACATTTATTTTGAAAATAATTGCTTTGGCATATTTTTTTATGATTATTTATTATGAAACAAAATTAATAACTGTACTGTAACACACTGTACTTTCACCAAAATCACTTCACACATGACTGATCTAATGCTGGTTATACTACAACATTCATTTTGAAATAATTGCTTTGGCATATTTTTTATGATTATTTATTATGAAGAAAGTTAATAACTTTACTGTAACTCACTGTACTTTCACCAAAATCACTTCACACATCACTGATCTTATGCTGGTTATACTACAACACTTATTTTGAAAATATATTATTTGGCATATTTTTTATGATTATTTATTATGAAACAAAATTAATAACTTTACTGTAACACACTGTACTTTCACCAAAATCACTTCACACATCACTGATCTTATGTTGGTTATACTACAACATTCATTTTGAAAATAATTGCTTTGGCATATTTTTTATGATGATTCATTATGAAACAAAATTAATAACTTTACTGTAACACACTGTACTTTCACCAAAATCAATTCACAAATCACTGATCTTATGTTGGTTATACTACAACATTCATTTTGAAAATAATTGCTTTGGCATATTTTTTATGATTATTTATTATGAAACAAAGTTAATAACTGTACTGTAACACACTGTACTATCACCAAATTCAGCTCACACATCGCTGCTCTCTTGCTGGTTGTACTTCAAAATTTATTTAGAAAATAATAGTTTTTTGCATATTTTCTATAATTGTTCATTAAAAAGAATTGGTAATAACTTCGTAACAACATAACTTCATGATGTAATAAAATTACTTAATTTATTATCTTTGGTTCCACACTGTAGAAACAGGTTATTTAAACTCAGATACCTAATGCAGGATGTACATCACTGAATTGAGTCAACTCAACTAAATTAAACATTGATATAACTACTTTGAATTAATTTACTTTTCAGTCAAATGTAGGATGTAATAGCACATAATGCTAATGTTCATTGCCATGGTCACTGATTTGATGCCATTTCATTTAGCTTTGGTGCCAGTAATCACCTAGTTTGCACTGTGTATTTCAGTTCCTCTGTTTCAGTTCATGAGTTGGTCTCATCTATTACATCTGTGCTCTACAATGCTACCGTGTTTGGATTGCCTGTGTGTTAAAAAACCTTTGAAACATGCATTTTTATATACAGCACATTGTGACAGTAACAACCATAGCTTTTGCACAACAACTGTTATTTTTTTCTTCTATGATTTCTACATTTCTCTCCCTTTGCAGTCCTGAGTAGAGCATGATTGGAAGTGTAAATCATTGTATCTACTTCTATAATAAAACATTAATACACAAAAAAACCTCCAACAACAACAAAACACATGTTGTAACGGACTCACCAGCCATGCCATCCACCTACACCTGATCTCAATCACAGATTACTTATTACCCACACATGATTCCACTTTCCATACACCTTAAAGGCCTACTGACCCCTTTCCTTCATTGACTGGTCTTGAGGTTACAAGCTCTTCATTGATCCTGTCACTTACCTGCTGGATTCCTGACACACAGTGGACGTCCTCCTCCTGTTTTCACTACAAATAGGTGATAAGATAAGAACTATGAAATCTTCAGTTTATTGAGCTTCATCAAACTCTTTAGTTGTTGCACGTACCTTTTGATATTGTCTTCAGTTTGGTTAATAAAGAAGCTCTTACCTTATTCCTCTTCGTGTGCCTCTTCATCCAGTGCGTGACACATGAAGTATAAACTCAAATTAATTAAGTAAACCTATTTATCATGATTAACTGTATGACCTTATTTTATTTATTGACATGGAACTGTATAAGTACCACAATAACAGCACAGACATCCATTTGCACACAACTCTATATCTATAGCCTATATATATATATATACATACAGTATGTATATGTATATATGTTATCCTGTCTATGTCTGCACTATTGTATTAAGTTTTATTTATTGCTTATATTTTGTACTGTTGTGTGAAATTACATTTTGCATTGCCTATAGGTATGTCTCTACTTTTCAACACCTGTCACCAAGATAAATGTATTGTGTGTGCAATGTAAACATTCTTGGCAATAAAGCTCTTTTTGATTTTGCACAAGACGCAAAATTAATTACATTTTAAAGAATTTTTTTGCGTCCATGGTTGCTTTTTTTAAGACACTGTGTTCATTTTTCCCAAATATCTTTATTCATGTTTTTGTCTGTCAAGATGATATACAGACAACTGAAGTTTTTTTTTTATTAAAATAATTGTCATTTATTATTTATTCATTCATTTTATTCTTCAATGTATTTTTTTTATTTGTTTATTGTTATTTTAATTGTATGCACTCAAATAATTTCAGGAGAAATATGTATTATTGTTTGGAGAGAAAGATGCAGTCACTGCCAGGCTTTTCCAGAAAACATAACTGGGATGCTCTTACATAATGAAATAAGCCTATCTTCATTTTTTATTAATGTAATGTCGATTCTGAGCAAACTCATTTTTGTTTATTAAATGTAAATATATAAAGACAAAAATTTATTTTGATGTATTTAATATAGACTTTTTCTGTGACTATAGTAGTAGCCAATCAGGAGCAACTTTCAATTAATCTCTAACTGCATCATTGCATGTAGAGACGAATGTTGCTTCTGATTGGCTGGTGAACTGTGGTAGAAATGCAGTCCTGTTTTAATCTGTTACAACTATGATCAGGAAAGCATGGTTTATGCATTTATTCTTGGACTTTTTTTCTTCAGTGAAGTTTCATGGATATATGTAAGTAAACTTGTATTTGCTTATTGTATTATAATTGTGTATTTTAAATAGCAATTGTTTTCAAGATAAGTGTTGTAGTATAACCAGCAGGAGGTAAGTGATGTGTGAAGTGCATTTGGTGAAAGTACAGTGTGTTACAGTAAAGTTATTAATTTTGTTTCATAATAAATAATCATAAAAAATATGCCAAAGCAATTATTTTCAAAATGAATGTTGTAGTATAACCAGCATTAGATCAGTGATGTGTGAAGGGATTTTGGTGAAAGTACAGTGTGTTACAGTAAAGTTATTAATTTTGTTTCATAATAAATAATCATAAAAAATATGCCAAAGCAATTATTTTCAAAATGAATGTTGTAGTATAACCAGCATAAGCTCAGTGATGTGTGAAGTGATTTTGGTGAAAGTGCAGTGTGTTACAGTAAAGTTATTAATTTTGTTTCATAATAATAATCATAAAAAATATGCCAAAGCAATTATTTTCAAAATGAATGTTGTAGTATAACCAGCAGGAGAGCACTGATGTGTGAAGTGATTTTGGTGAAAGTACAGTTTGTTACAATAAAGTTATTAATTTTGTTTCATAATAAATAATCTTAAAAATATGCCAAAGCAATTATTTTCAAAATGAATGTTGTAGTATAACCAACATAAGATAAGTGATGTGTGAAGTGATTTTGGTGCAAGTACAGTGAGTTACAGTAAAGTTATTAACTTTTTTCATAATAAATAATCATAAAAAATATGCCAAAGCAATTATTTTCAAAATGAATGTTGTAGTATAACCAGCATAAGATCAGTGATGTGTGAAGTGATTTTGGTGAAAGTACAGTGTGTTACAGTAAAGTTATTAATTTTGTTTCATAATAAATAATCATAAAAAATATGCCAAAGCAATTATTTTCAAAATGAATGTTGTAGTATAACCAACATAAGATCCGTGATGTGTGAAGTGATTTTGGTGAAAGTACAGTGTGTTACAGTAAAGTTATTAATTTTGTTTCATAATAAATAATCATAAAAAATATGCCAAATAATATATTTTCAAAATAAGTGTTGTAGTATAACCAGCATAAGATCAGTGATGTGTTAAGTGATTTTGGTGAAAGTACAGTCAGTTACAGTAAAGTTATTAACTTTTTTCATAATAAATAATCATAAAAAATATGCCAAAGCAATTATTTTCAAAATGAATGTTGTAGTATAACCAGCATTAGATCAGTGATGTGTGAAGGGATTTAGGTGAAAGTACAGTGTTTTACAGTAAAGTTATTAATTTTGTTTCATAATAAATAATCTTAAAAAATATGCCAAATAATATATTTTCAAAATAAGTGTTGTAGTATAACCAGCATAAAATCAGTGATGTGTGAAGTGATTTTGGTGAAAGTACAGTGAGTTACAGTAAAGTTATTAACTTTTTTCATAATAAATAATCATAAAAAATATGCCAAAGCAATTATTTTCAAAATGAATGTTGTAGTATAACCAGCATAAGATCAGTGATGTGTTAAGTGATTTTGGTGAAAGTGCAGTGTGTTACAGTACAGTTATTAACTTTGTTTCATAATAAATAATCATAAAATATATGCCAAAGCAATTATTTTCAAAATGAATGTTGTAGTATAACCAGCATAAAATCAGTGATGTGTGAAGTGATTTTGGTGAAAGTGCAGTGTGTTACAGTAAAGTTATTAATTTTGTTTCATAATAATAATCATAAAAAATATGCCAAAGCAATTATTTTCAAAATGAATGTTGTAGTATAACCAGCAGGAGAGCACTGATGTGTGAAGTGATTTTGGTGAAAGTACAGTTTGTTACAATAAAGTTATTAATTTTGTTTCATAATAAATAATCTTAAAAATATGCCAAAGCAATTATTTTCAAAATGAATGTTGTAGTATAACCAACATAAGATAAGTGATGTGTGAAGTGATTTTGGTGCAAGTACAGTGAGTTACAGTAAAGTTATTAACTTTTTTCATAATAAATAATCATAAAAAATATGCCAAAGCAATTATTTTCAAAATGAATGTTGTAGTATAACCAGCATAAGATCAGTGATGTGTGAAGTGATTTTGGTGAAAGTACAGTGTGTTACAGTAAAGTTATTAATTTTGTTTCATAATAAATAATCATAAAAAATATGCCAAAGCAATTATTTTCAAAATGAATGTTGTAGTATAACCAACATAAGATCAGTGATGTGTGAAGTGATTTTGGTGAAAGTACAGTGTGTTACAGTAAAGTTATTAATTTTGTTTCATAATAAATAATCATAAAAAATATGCCAAATAATATATTTTCAAAATAAGTGTTGTAGTATAACCAGCATAAGATCAGTGATGTGTTAAGTGATTTTGGTGAAAGTACAGTCAGTTACAGTAAAGTTATTAACTTTTTTCATAATAAATAATCATAAAAAATATGCCAAAGCAATTATTTTCAAAATGAATGTTGTAGTATAACCAGCATTAGATCAGTGATGTGTGAAGGGATTTAGGTGAAAGTACAGTGTTTTACAGTAAAGTTATTAATTTTGTTTCATAATAAATAATCTTAAAAAATATGCCAAATAATATATTTTCAAAATAAGTGTTGTAGTATAACCAGCATAAAATCAGTGATGTGTGAAGTGATTTTGGTGAAAGTACAGTGAGTTACAGTAAAGTTATTAACTTTTTTCATAATAAATAATCATAAAAAATATGCCAAAGCAATTATTTTCAAAATGAATGTTGTAGTATAACCAGCATAAGATCAGTGATGTGTTAAGTGATTTTGGTGAAAGTGCAGTGTGTTACAGTACAGTTATTAACTTTGTTTCATAATAAATAATCATAAAATATATGCCAAAGCAATTATTTTCAAAATGAATGTTGTAGTATAACCAGCATAAAATCAGTGATGTGTGAAGTGATTTTGGTGAAAGTGCAGTGTGTTACAGTAAAGTTATTAATTTTGTTTCATAATAATAATCATAAAAAATATGCCAAAGCAATTATTTTCAAAATGAATGTTGTAGTATAACCAGCAGGAGAGCACTGATGTGTGAAGTGATTTTGGTGAAATTACAGTTTGTTACAATAAAGTTATTAATTTTGTTTCATAATAAATAATCTTAAAAATATGCCAAAGCAATTATTTTCAAAATGAATGTTGTAGTATAACCAACATAAGATAAGTGATGTGTGAAGTGATTTTGGTGCAAGTACAGTGAGTTACAGTAAAGTTATTAACTTTTTTCATAATAAATAATCATAAAAAATATGCCAAAGCAATTATTTTCAAAATGAATGTTGTAGTATAACCAGCATAAGATCAGTGATGTGTGAAGTGATTTTGGTGAAAGTACAGTGTGTTACAGTAAAGTTATTAATTTTGTTTCATAATAAATAATCATAAAAAATATGCCAAAGCAATTATTTTCAAAATGAATGTTGTAGTATAACCAACATAAGATCAGTGATGTGTGAAGTGATTTTGGTGAAAGTACAGTGTGTTACAGTAAAGTTATTAATTTTGTTTCATAATAAATCATCATAAAAAATATGCCAAAGCAATTATTTTCTAAATGAATGTTGTAGTATAACCAACATAAGATCAGTGATGTGTGAAATGATTTTGGTGAAAGTACAGTGTGTTACAGTAAAGTTATTAATTTTGTTTCATAATAAATAATCATAAAAAATATGCCAAATAATACATTTTCAAAATAAGTGTTGTAGTATAACCAACATAAGATCAGTGATGTGTGAAGTGATTTTGGTGAAAGTACAGTGTGTTACAGTAAAGTTATTAATTTTGTTTCATAATAAATCATCATAAAAAATATGCCAAAGCAATTATTTTCTAAATGAATGTTGTAGTATAACCAACATAAGATCAGTGATGTGTGAAATGATTTTGGTGAAAGTACAGTGTGTTACAGTAAAGTTATTAATTTTGTTTCATAATAAATCATCATAAAAAATATGCCAAAGCAATTATTTTCTAAATGAATGTTGTAGTATAACCAACATAAGATCAGTGATGTGTGAAATGATTTTGGTGAAAGTACAGTGTGTTACAGTAAAGTTATTAATTTTGTTTCATAATAAATAATCATAAAAAATATGCCAAATAATACATTTTCAAAATAAGTGTTGTAGTATAACCAACATAAGATCAGTGATGTGTGAAGTGATTTTGGTGAAAGTACAGTGTGTTACAGTAAAGTTATTAATTTTGTTTCATAATAATAATCATAAAAAATATGCCAAAGCAATTATTTTCAAAATGAATGTTGTAGTATAACCAGCAGGAGAGCACTGATGTGTGAAGTGATTTTGGTGAAAGTACAGTTTGTTACAATAAAGTTATTAATTTTGTTTCATAATAAATAATCTTAAAAATATGCCAAAGCAATTATTTTCAAAATGAATGTTGTAGTATAACCAACATAAGATAAGTGATGTGTGAAGTGATTTTGGTGCAAGTACAGTGAGTTACAGTAAAGTTATTAACTTTTTTCATAATAAATAATCATAAAAAATATGCCAAAGCAATTATTTTCAAAATGAATGTTGTAGTATAACCAGCATAAGATCAGTGATGTGTGAAGTGATTTTGGTGAAAGTACAGTGTGTTACAGTAAAGTTATTAATATTGTTTCATAATAAATAATCATAAAAAATATGCCAAAGCAATTATTTTCTAAATGAATGTTGTAGTATAACCAACATAAGATCAGTGATGTGTGAAATGATTTTGGTGAAAGTACAGTGTGTTACAGTAAAGTTATTAATTTTGTTTCATAATAAATAATCATAAAAAATATGCCAAATAATACATTTTCAAAATAAGTGTTGTAGTATAACCAACATAAGATCAGTGATGTGTGAAGTGATTTTGGTGAAAGTACAGTGTGTTACAGTAAAGTTATTAATTTTGTTTCATAATAAATCATCATAAAAAATATGCCAAAGCAATTATTTTCTAAATGAATGTTGTAGTATAACCAACATAAGATCAGTGATGTGTGAAGTGATTTTGGTGAAAGTACAGTGTGTTACAGTAAAGTTATTAATTTTGTTTCATAATAATAATCATAAAAAATATGCCAAAGCAATTATTTTCAAAATGAATGTTGTAGTATAACCAGCAGGAGAGCACTGATGTGTGAAGTGATTTTGGTGAAAGTACAGTTTGTTACAATAAAGTTATTAATTTTGTTTCATAATAAATAATCTTAAAAATATGCCAAAGCAATTATTTTCAAAATGAATGTTGTAGTATAACCAATATAAGATCAGTGATGTGTGAAGTGATTTTGGTGAAAGTACAGTGTGTTACAGTGCAGTTATTAACTTTGTTTCATAATAAATAATCATAAAAAAATGCCAAAGCAATTATTTTCAAAATGAATGTTGTAGTATAACCAGCATAAGATCAGTGATGTGTGAAGTGATTTTGGTGAAAGTACAGTGAGTTACAGTAAAGTTATTAAATTTGTTTCATAATAAATAATCATAAAAAATATGCCAAAGCAATTATTTTCAAAATGAATGTTGTAGTATAACCAACATAAGATCCGTGATGTGTGAAGTGATTTTGGTGAAAGTACAGTGTGTTACAGTAAAGTTATTAATTTTGTTTCATAATAAATAATCATAAAAAATATGCCAAATAATATATTTTCAAAATAAGTGTTGTAGTATAACCAGCATAAGATCAGTGATGTGTTAAGTGATTTTGGTGAAAGTACAGTGAGTTACAGTAAAGTTATTAACTTTTTTCATAATAAATAATCATAAAAAATATGCCAAAGCAATTATTTTCAAAATGAATGTTGTAGTATAACCAGCATTAGATCAGTGATGTGTGAAGGGATTTAGGTGAAAGTACAGTGTTTTACAGTAAAGTTATTAATTTTGTTTCATAATAAATAATCTTAAAAAATATGCCAAATAATATATTTTCAAAATAAGTGTTGTAGTATAACCAGCATAAAATCAGTGATGTGTGAAGTGATTTTGGTGAAAGTACAGTGAGTTACAGTAAAGTTATTAACTTTTTTCATAATAAATAATCATAAAAAATATGCCAAAGCAATTATTTTCAAAATGAATGTTGTAGTATAACCAGCATAAGATCAGTGATGTGTTAAGTGATTTTGGTGAAAGTGCAGTGTGTTACAGTACAGTTATTAACTTTGTTTCATAATAAATAATCATAAAATATATGCCAAAGCAATTATTTTCAAAATGAATGTTGTAGTATAACCAGCATTAGATCAGTGATGTGTGAAAGGATTTTGGTGAAAGTACAGTGTGTTACATTAAAGTTATTAATTTTGTTTCATAATAAATAATCATAAAAAATATGCCAAATAATATATTTTCAAAATAAGTGTTGTAGTATAACCAGCATAAGATCAGTGATGTGTGAAGTGATTTTGGTGAAAGTACAGTGAGTTACAGTAAAGTTATTAACTTTGTTTCATAATAAATAATCATAAAAAATATGCCAAAGCAATTATTTTCAAAATGAATGTTGTAGTATAACCAGCATAAGATCAGTGATGTGTGAAGTGATTTTGGTGAAAGTACAGTGAGTTACAGTAAAGTTATTAACTTTGTTTCATAATAAATAATCATAAAAAATATGCCAAAGCAATTATTTTCAAAATGAATGTTGTAGTATAACCAACATAAGATCAGTGATGTGTGAAGTGATTTTGGTGAAAGTACAGTGTGTTACAGTAAAGTTATAAATTTTGTTTCATAATAAATAATCATAAAAAATATGCCAAATAATATATTTTCAAAATAAGTGTTGTAGTATAACCAACATAAGATCAGTGATGTGTGAAGTGATTTTGGTGAAAGTACAGTGAGTTACAGTAAAGTTATTAACTTTTTTCATAATAAATAATCATAAAAAATATGCCAAAGCAATTATTTTCTAAATGAATGTTGTAGTATAACCAGCATTAGATCAGTGATGTGTGAAGTGATTTTGGTGAAAGTACAGTGTTTTACAGTAAAGTTATTAATTTTGTTTCATAATAAATAATCATAAAAAATATGCCAAATAATATATTTTCAAAATAAGTGTTGTAGTATAACCAGCATAAGATCAGTGATGTGTGAAGTGATTTTGGTGAAAGTACAGTGAGTTACAGTAAAGTTATTAACTTTTTTCATAATAAATAATCATAAAAAATATGCCAAAGCAATTATTTTCAAAATGAATGTTGTAGTATAACCAGCATAAGATCAGTGATGTGTGAAGTGATTTTGGTGAAAGTACAGTGTGTTACAGTAAAGTTATAAATTTTGTTTCATAATAAATAATCATAAAAAATATGCCAAATAATATATTTTCAAAATAAGTGTTGTAGTATAACCAACATAAGATCAGTGATGTGTGAAGTGATTTTGGTGAAAGTACAGTGAGTTACAGTAAAGTTATTAACTTTTTTCATAATAAATAATCATAAAAAATATGCCAAAGCAATTATTTTCTAAATGAATGTTGTAGTATAACCAGCATTAGATCAGTGATGTGTGAAGTGATTTTGGTGAAAGTACAGTGTTTTACAGTAAAGTTATTAATTTTGTTTCATAATAAATAATCATAAAAAATATGCCAAATAATATATTTTCAAAATAAGTGTTGTAGTATAACCAGCATAAGATCAGTGATGTGTGAAGTGATTTTGGTGAAAGTACAGTGTGTTACAGTAAAGTTATTAATTTTGTTTCATAATAAATAATCATAAAATATATGCCAAAGCAATTATTTTCAAAATTAATGTTGTAGTATAACCAGCATAAGATCAGTGATGTGTGAAGTGATTTTGGTGAAAGTACAGTGGGTTACAGTAACGTTATTAATTTTGTTTCATAATAAATAATCATAAAAAATATGCCAAATAATTTATTTTCAAAATAAGTGTTGTAGTATAACCAGCAGGAGAGCACTGACGTGTGAAGTGATTTTGGTGAAAGTACAGTTTGTTACAGTAAAGTTATTAATTTTGTTTCATAATAAATAATCTTAAAAATATGCTAAAGCAATTATTTTCAAAATGAATGTTGTAGTATAACCAACATAAGATCAGTGATGTGTGAAGTGATTTTGGTGAAAGTACAGTGTGTTACAGTAAAGTTATTAATTTTGTTTCATAATAAATAATCATAAAAATGTGCCAAATAATATATTTTCTAAATAAGTGTTGTAGTATAACCAGCATAAAATCAGTGATGTGTGAAGTGATTTTGGTGAAAGTACAGTGTGTTACAGTAAAGTTATTAACTATTTTTCATAATAAAAAATAATAAAAAATGTGTAAAAGCAATATTAAAAAAAAATAACTGTTGTAGTATAACCAGCAGGAGAGCAGTGACGCGTGTACTAAATTTGGTGACACTACAATGAGTATTTTATTAGTGACGTTTTTCGCGTTTCGCACTTTGCAGACGGTCCCTTAGGACTTGTCTCTCAGACGCCAGCGCATTTAGATCAATGTATTTTGCACGGAGCGGAGGAAAGTTTGTTTTGAGGAAAACACACTTGTAGCTTGTTTACTACATCACTACGAATAAAAAGAGGTGTCATTTGTGTCGTAAAAACGTTTTGCTCGCGAGTTATTGATCCGGAAATGTCGAATCTGTGAATATCTTGCCAACTTTACCGAACTCTCATTATTGAGGAATCACATGTGATTATTATTAATAACTGTAACGTTAACTGACGTCATCAAAGCACCGACGCTTTCAGAAGAACACCGTCCCGCAGTCCGAGCACATTCACCTCACGTGACACAACAAACACTTGAAGAATTAATAAACTATAACTCATAAACTCACCAGCGTCTCTCCCGTGATCGGCCATGACAATAATATCATACACACTTCCGGTTCCGGGACGCAGCAAAATAAAAGTCTCTCCTCCGTGACGTCATCGACGGTCTCGGTCCAGTACAACTCTTTTTAATAATGCTGTTAAAATATTCACAAGCTGATTGCATTTTGCGCTTAATTAAGAAGTGTTGCTGAGACACAAAAGAACCGTTAAAACACCAGATTTTAAATACAATTATTGATTCATGAGATACAATGTTTAGAGTACGAAAAGTAAACAAATTGTATTTTTACTATTATTATTTTTATGTATTAATTATGTTTAACTTGTTAATACTCTCAATCCCTCGCGACAGGTTACTTGTTCTTACTGTTAAAATCCAACTTCAAATTTCACCTTACTTGCAAAATATTAATTAAAAAAAAATCTTTTTTGACCAAATTTTATTTAATATATTATTTTATTGAAATTTGACTGTCATTTATACATTATTCATCATTAAAAATAAATAAATATACAACACCACCTTTTGTAAAGATAATAGAATCATATAAATAGAAGATTTCTCCCTTTAGAATATTATTATTAATAATAATAATAGTGTTTATATGTTTAACTGCCACCAAATTAATGTCGAGTGGATTTGATGTAATGCTATATTTCATTTGAAAATGATAAAAGCATATATTTAACGTACTATTGTTCATTTTAATAGTTTCATATTCATAAAATGAAGTATTCAGGCTCCAAACCAAACTTTTTGTTATTTTATAAACAATGTCAAGGTCATTAGAACTCATAATAAAGTGACGGCCCTAATTATTTATTTTATTTTGTCTATTATATTAACATTGTTCATTTTTCTGAATATTTCTCGTCGTATTATTCTGATGTATGGCATAAAAACAAACGTTTCTGACTAATTCTCTCATCAAACTAAAGTTGTTATTGTGTTTGGTTACTCATACACAATAATAATTCATCATTATAAAAAAAAAAATTTTATTAGAAATAAATAAACTACTAAAAAAACGCTAAATCAATTATACTATTTATGAATCTTATAACATAAACACACGACTGTACTAAAACTAATCTGAAGACAAAATACTTTCATTATTATGCAAAAAAATAGATAATAATATTTTTTTCCTACAGAAATTCTACTTTGTTCAAGCTGATGATGTTCGGAGCTCATATTTAATGCTTTATTGATCATCAAAAATTGGCCCTGGAGCACAAAACCAGCTATAAGAGTCAATTTTATGAAATTGAGAGTTATGCATCATCTGAAAGCTGCATTAATAATATTTCCATTGATGTATGGTTTGGACAATATTTGAAAATCTGGTGCAAAAAAATCTAAATATTGAGAAAATCATCTTTAAAGTTGTTCAAATGAAGTTCTTAGCAATGCATATTACTAATAAAAAAATACGTGTTTATATGTTTACGGTAGGACATTTACATGATCTTTATATCTAATGATTTTTGTCCTAATTTTGAGCCATACAATGTATTGTTGTCTATTTCTATAATATTCCCCAGAGACTGGTTTTGTGCTGCAGGGACACACTTCATTAAAGGATTAATTCTTATAAATGCACAATGACATGTACAGTGGCCGTGGTGTAGTTTGCTGTTTATTCTGCTCAAACACAATCATTCACAGTCAGTGGACAACATCTCCTTCACTGCTCCTCGGCCACGATCCTCTCGATGGCGGCCCAGTCCAGTCTGCTCAGAACACTGCCGGAGCTTTGAGAACGAGCGGTCAGATCCGGCTCGGTCCAGTCCTCGTCCAGCGTCTCACAGCCCTGGACACAACACCAGAACTACAGCAGTCAAACCTGTTCATTAGAGGGGGTGTCAATACTTTTGGCAATGTAGTACATTACTAAAGTAGTCAAACCTGTTCATTAGAGGGGGTGCCAATACTTTTGGCAATGTAGCACATTACTAAAGTAGTCAAACCTGTTCATTAGAGGGGGTGCCAATACTTTTGGCAATGTAGCACATTACTAAAGTAGTCAAACCGGTTCATTAGAGGGGGTGCCAATACTTTTGGCAATGTAGTACATTACTAAAGTAGTCAAACCTGTTCATTAGAGGGGGTGCCAATACTTTTGGCAATGTAGTACGTTACTAAAGTAGTCAAACCTGTTCATTAGAGGGGGTGCCAATACTTTTGGCAATGTAGTACATTACTAAAGCAGTCAAACCAGTTCAATAGAGGGGGTGTCAATACTTTTGGCAATGTAGTACATTACTAAAGCAGTCAAACCTGTTCATTAGAGGGGGTGCCAATACTTTTGGCAATGTAGTACATTACTAAAGCAGTCAAACCAGTTCAATAGAGGGGGTGTCAATACTTTTGGCAATGTAGTACATTACTAAAGCAGTCAAACCTGTTCATTAGATGGGGTGCCAATACTTTTGGCAATGTAGTACATTACTAAAGTAGTCAAACCAGTTCATTAGAGGGGGTGCCAATACTTTTGGCAATGTAGTAAATTACTAAAGTAGTCAAACCTGTTCATTAGATGGGGTGCCAATACTTTTGTCAATGTAGTAAATTACTAAAGTAGTCAAACCTGTTCATTAGAGGGGGTGCCAATACTTTTGGCAATGTAGTAAATTACTAAAGTAGTCAAACCTGTTCATTAGAGGGGGTGTCAATACTTTTGGCAATGTAGTACATTACTAAAGTAGTCAAACCAGTTCATTAGAGGGGGTGCCAATACTTTTGGCAATGTAGTAAATTACTAAAGTAGTCAAACCTGTTCATTAGAGGGGGTGCCAATACTTTGGGCAATGTAGTAAATTACTAAAGCAGTCAAACCTGTTCATTAGAGGGGGTGCCAATACTTTTGGCAATGTAGTACATTACTAAAGCAGTCAAACCTGTTCATTAGAGGGGGTGCCAATACTTTTGGCAATGTAGTACATTACTAAAGTAGTCAAACCAGTTCATTAGAGGGGGTGCCAATACTTTTGGCAATGTAGTACATTACTAAAGTAGTCAAACCTGTTCATTAGATGGGGTGCCAATACTTTTGGCAATGTAGTACATTACTAAAGTAGTCAAACCTGTTCATTAGAGGGGGGTGCC
>CM049838.1:26076421-26078921 GCA_027422435.1 Schizopygopsis pylzovi
ATGTTCAGTCGCTAAGATAATACTATTGCTGATTAAAAATTATGATTTAGTCTTAATTGTTATTACATTTGATTTTACAGGAAAAAATCAATATGAACAAATATTTAATATTTTACTATATAAACATTAATTATTTTTAATATATTAAAAAACTTTTTTTATTTTTTTATATAAAAAAATAGTTTTATTCTTCACATTAAATTGATCAAAAATGACAGTAAAGATATTTTTGATCAAAAATGACAGTAAAGATATTTATATTATTAATATCTTTCCCGTCATTTTTGATCAATTTAATGCGTTCTTGAAGAATCTAAAAAATATTTATATTTCAAATAAATGCAGTTCTTTTGAACTTTCTATTAATCTCTGAATCCTGAAAAATCAAATGCATCAGTTTCCACAAAAACACAAACTGTTTTCAACATTAATAATAATCATAAATGTTTCATATTATTATGATTTCTGAAGATCATGTGACTCTGAAGACTGCAGTAATGATGCTGAAAATACAGAAATAAATAATAACACATATTAAACAGTATTTTAAATGATAATAACATTTCACAATATTACAGCTTCTATTGTGTTTTTAATCAAATAAATGAGCAATAAGAGACGCTTTGAAAGACGTTTAACCAGTAGTTTATGCATTCATAAGAATGTAATGCTCAAGCGCAGCAGTCGAGTCTCACGTGTGCAGCTGGAGAGATGAAGGGTCTGCGCTCTCTCTCTCTCTTCTCTTCTCTCTGTTTTCTGAACTCGGTCAGTCGTTCTCTCTGTGTCCTCCTCATCCACATCCTCAGATCCCTGCGCTCCTCCTCCATCCTCGGCTTGACCTCTGACCTGCCAGATACACAGACCAATCAAAGCATCGCTCGCTGACCCGCTCAGCCAATCAGAACACAGTCCAATCAAAGCATCGCTCGCTGACCCGCTCGGCCAATCCGAACACAGACCAATCAAAGCATCGCTCGCTGACCCGCTCGGCCAATCAGAACACAGTCCAATCAAAGCATCGCTCGCTGACCCGCTCGGCCAATCCGAACACAGACCAATCAAAGCATCGCTCGCTGACCCGCTCGGCCAATCAGAACACAGTCCAATCAAAGCATCGCTCGCTGACCCGCTCGGCCAATCAGAACACAGTCCAATCAAAGCATCGCTCGCTGACCCGCTCGGCCAATCAGAACACAGACCAATCAAAGCATCGCTCGCTGACCCGCTCGGCCAATCAGATCACAGACAAATCAAAGCATCGCTCGCTGACCCGCTCGGCCAATCAGAACACAGACCAATCAAATCATCGCTCGCTGACCCGCTCGGCCAATCAGAACACAGATCAATCAAAGCATCGCTCGCTGACCCGCTCGGCCAATCAGAACACAGACCAATCAAATCTTCGCTCGCTGACCCGCTCGGCCAATCAGAACACAGACCAATCAAAGCATCGCTCGCTGACCCGCTCGGCCAATCAGAACACAGACCAATCAAAGCATCGCTCGCTGAACCGCTCGGCCAATCAGAACACAGACCAATCAAAGCATCGCTCGCTGACCCGCTCGGCCAATCAGAACACAGACCAATCAAAGCGTCGCTCGCTGACCCGCTCGGCCAATCAGAACACAGACCAATCAAAGCGTCGCTCGCTGACCCGCTCGGCCAATCAGAACACAGACCAATCAAAGCGTCGCTCGCTGACCCGCTCGGCCAATCAGAACACAGACCAATCAAAGCGTCGCTCGCTGACCCGCTCGGCCAATCAGAACACAGACCAATCAAAGCGTCGCTCGCTGACCCGCTCGGCCAATCAGAACACAGATCAATCAAAGCGTCGCTCGCTGACCCGCTCGGCCAATCAGAACACAGACCAATCAAAGCGTCGCTCGCTGACCCGCTCGGCCAATCAGAACACAGACCAATCAAAGCATCGCTCGCTGACCCGCTCGGCCAATCAGAACACAGACCAATCAAAGCATCGCTCGCTGACCCGCTCGGCCAATCAGAACACAGACCAATCAAAGCATCGCTCGCTGACCCGCTCGGCCAATCAGAACACAGACCAATCAAAGCATCGCTCGCTGACCCGCTCGGCCAATCAGAACACAGACCAATCAAAGCATCGCTCGCTGACCCGCTCGGCCAATCAGAACACAGACCAATCAAAGCATCGCTCGCTGACCCGCTCGGCCAATCAGAACACAGACCAATCAAAGCATCGCTCGCTGACCCGCTCGGCCAATCAGAACACAGACCAATCAAAGCATCGCTCGCTGACCCGCTCGGCCAATCAGAACACAGACCAATCAAAGCATCGCTCGCTGACCCGCTCGGCCAATCAGAACACAGACCAATCAAAGCATCGCTCGCTGACCCGCTCGGCCAATCAGAACACAGACCAATCAAAGCATCGCTCGCTGACCCGCTCGGCCAATCAGAACACAGACCAATCAAAGCATCGCTCGCTGACCCGCTCAGCCAATCAGAACACAGACCAATC
>CM049838.1:26083921-26111421 GCA_027422435.1 Schizopygopsis pylzovi
CGTCCATCTCTGACAGCCGCGCTGAGATCTGAGTCCTCAGGGACCGGTCCGGAGCGCACGGAGGAGACGCTCGAACGCCCGTCAGGACGCGCAGAGTCACGGGGTCAGGAGACACGCACACTACTGAGGGACCTGCAGGAGGACCGGAACCGTTAGTATAGAGCAGGGGTGTAACGGTACACTAACACGGTTTGCTCCGTTCCTCCCTAATATACACAGCCGCTCAACGTTTGGGATCAGTAATGTTTTTAAAAGCGTCTCTTATGCTACAAAAAAAATGTAATATTGCTAAATGTTATTACAACATAATATAATGGTTTTTATGTTAATATACTTGAAAACATAATTTATTACTGCAGTCTTCAGTGTCACATGATCTTCAGAAATCATAATAATATGCTGATTTATTATTAGAATAATCTATGTTGGCAACATTTGCGCTGCCGAATATTTTTTTTGGAAACTGCGGTAATTTTTGATGAATAAAAAATTAAAAAGAACAGCATTTATTCAAAATATAAATCTTTGCTATCACTTCTTATCAATTTAACACATGCTTGCTGAATATAAAATAAAAATGTGCTGACCCCAACTTTTTGAACAGTAGTATGTATTGTTAAAAAATATTAATATTTAAATAAATTATCTTCTTTTTAAAGAATACTGAAAAAAGTATCACAGGTTCTCCAAAAAAAAATATGAAGCAGCACAACAGTTTCATAACTCGTAATAAATCAGTATATTATTATGATTTCTGAAGATCATGCGATGCTGAAGACTGACGTAATGATGCTGAAAATACAGCGATGCATCACAGAAATAAATTACAGTTTAATGTATATTAAAATATCTTTATTTAATTTTACATCGTAATAATATTTCACAATTTACATTTTTTTTATGACAAATATGATGCAGTGCAACAAATCCATAAATGCAGTTATGTCCTAAAATTCAAGATATTGGTGCAAAGTTATTCGGTAAATAAGAAGTTGATATGGTGTTATATTTTAAACACAATATGTGTTTTTGCTCAATTTTGTAAAGAATATATTACCAAAAAAGCCAGAGCAGAATTGTTGTTTAGTTTCTGAGTGAATCGTGTGAATCAATTACTGAAATATGAAGTTATATTTTAGGTCAAATGTCAAAACCATTCAGCAGTCTCTGCACAGAAAGATGGTTTTATTAGTGCTTCTCGTGTAAAGTAGCAGTGTACCTGGATCGTCAGTGGAGTGCTCAGAGCGGTGAGGGGCGGGGCTTAGGGCAGGGTTGTGGGCGGGGTTTACGACAGACGCCGCTAGTAGGTGGAGCTGAGCAGATGAGGGCGGCGACGGAGAGTCGTCTGTCAGATCGATCACGTTAATGAACCGTCGTCCCTCTGGATTCTACAGTAACACAGAGACGATACAAACTCTCAAACGGTTCAAGCATTATTAGATTAGAATATGATTTTATTGCAGCGTTGCCCTACAAGATCTGCGTCAGACTCCGCAGGGCTTCTGTTCTCCGGATCTGATGATTTCTCTTTAGAGTAGCGAAGATTCAAGAAGACGTCAGGAGGAACTACAGGAGGAACATTTATCAGCCCTCCTCCAGCTGCAGAGGAACACAAACCATGAGATACATAAAGATGAGATACATAAAGATGAGATACATAAAGATGAGATACATAAAGATGAGATACATAAAGATGAGATACATAAAGATGAGATACATAAAGATGAGATACATAAAGATGAGATACATAAAGATGAGATACATAAAGATGAGACACATAAAGATGAGATACATAAAGATGAGATACATAAAGATGAGATACATAAAGATGAGATACATAAAGATGAGATACATAAAGATGAGATACATAAAGATGAGATACATAAAGATGACACATAAAGATGAGATACATAGATGAGATACAAATGTACATAAAATGGTATGACATAGTATCTCACAATGAGATATTTCAATGTACGACTGATTTTATTCCCATGATTTACTCGCTGTATTTTTCAGTACATTGATAGTTTATTTAGTATATTATCTATTTTCTTTTTATTTGATTTGTTATGTGTGAGTGTGTGAGAGAGCGTGAGAGTGTGAGTATAGTGAGAGCGTGAGTGTGTGTGTGTGTGTGTGTGTGTGTGTGAGAGAGCGAGAGTGTGAGTGCAAGTGTGTGTGCGTGTGCATGCATGTATGTGTGTGTGTGTGTGTGTGAGAGTGTGTGAGTGCGTGTGAGTGAGAGTGAGAGCGTGAGTATGTGTGTGTGTGTGTGTGTGTGTGTGTGAGAGAGAGTGAGTATGTATATGTGTGTGTGTGTGTGTGTGTGTGAGTGTGAGAGAGTGTGAGTGCGAGTGTGTGTGTGTGTGTGTGTGTGTGTGTGTGTGTGTGTGTGTGTGTGTGTGTGTGTGTTGCGTGTAAATGCGTGCATGTGTGTGTGAGAGAGTGTGAGTGTGAGTGTGTGTGTGTGTGTGTGTGTGAGAGAGAATGTGAGTGCAAGTGTGTGTGCGTATGCGTGTGCATGCGTGTATGTATGTGTGTGTGAGTGAGTGTGAGAGAGTGTGAGTGTGTGTGTGTGAGAGTGTGAGTTCAAGTGTGTGTGCGTGTGAATGCGTGCATGTGTGTGTGAGAGAGAGTGTGAGTGTGTGTGTGTGAGAGAGTGTGAGTGCAAGTGTGTGTGCATGCGTGTATGTATGTGTGTGTGAGAGAGTGTGAGTGCGAGTGTGTGTGTGTGTGTGTGTGTGTGTGTGTGTGTGTATGTGATTTTTATTTGTTAAAAAATTTCAGGGAAATTAGGCTAAATGATCATTATTGTCCATAATTTTCTGTCTGCGATTTTTATCTTAATTTCTTTCATTTAATTTGCTTATCATGCTTCCAGAAAAAAAACAGTTTCTAAAGCAACAAAAATGTGAACCCTTTTGCAATGTTTAAAAAAGCTATATTAAAAGTGTATTTACTATCCTAAAGATAAATGAGATTTTAACTTTGATGCATCTCAAGAACTCACGAGCAGACGGCATGCTGGGAGATGAAGGCAGCTGGACAGAAACGTCTTTATCGGTGACGGAGCGAGCCGGTTCTGGAGTAAACAAAGGCAGAAGTTACACCAGAGAAGTTAAAGTGTGTGACCGCAGCGATCTGACCACAGACCTGCTTCAGTGTTTGTACAGGCGTCCTGGATCTCAGGAGGTGTCTTCTGCGTGGAGGCGAACGCATGCAGCTCAGCCGAGGTGATGTACGCCTTCTCCAACAACCGCTGTCCCGACAGCTCCGAGTCAAAGCAGCCTGAGCACAAAGACATGTACATTACATCTGCATCTGAAGAAGATAAGCAAAGCGGGAAGATTTTGGGGAAGCAGTGCTGGTCTTGTTTACTAAAACTGAAATAATGCTTAAAATTAGGGATGCACGGTATTATCGGACTGATATCGGTATCGGCCGTTTAAATGTAAATATCGGCCCGATATGAAATATTGTGCCGATAATGATAACTCACATGTGCTCAGGGTGTGCTAGTGATTAGATCAGCAGTGTGGCTCGTTATGGAAGCACAGTTTGGTCTGAATGATGATTATATTGAGTGTTATGATCGCTGTGTTTAATCTGAATGAGTTCGGTGTGTGATAGAGTTAAACAGTAATAACCTCCCCCGGGTCCTAACGACCGCACGGTAACGAGTTTTAATCTGTAGGGGGCACTGATTGACTACTTCTAATAAAATGAAAGCAAAATACACAAATAAGATACAAAAATGAATAAGAAATAAAAAAGCAGTAATTGATGAAATCATGTTTTGATTTAAAAGGTCAGAAGTTATAGTTTACATAAAAAAATTAAAATCATAAACATGAAACTTAAATTAAATATATATATATATACTGATTTAATCATTAATGTGCAATGTTATAATTTTTTTAACAAATGAGCTCAAATTTTTTTTCTGAATTTTTACAACTCTTGATTAAGATCATCAATAAATGTTAAATATTAAAATAAAATGTTTAAGGTTACTGTTGCATCTTTATGGGGGGGGGGGGGGGGGTTATGCACACACACAACATTTATGCATATATATTAATATATAGTTTATTAATAGTTATTTTCAAATCTTCAATGTACTGTCATTATAAAATAACTGTATTATGGTTTATTTAATTCTAACAAATAAGTTTGAAATAAACAAATAAATTATTGTTAAAAACTAACTAAAATTAAAAAATTATTTGCTTATAATTTCTGCACAAGAGAGACTTGGTGTTGTTTCCAAACAAAAGGAAATATATCGGTATCGGACTAAATTTATTTAAAAAATATCGGCATATCGGATATCTGCAAAAAACTATATCATGCATTCCTACTTAAATTACATAAACATAACTTAAAAAAAAATCAAATATATAACCACAACTTGAAAATTAGAAATACTGCCTAATCTAAACTAAATAAATAAAAAATATTTAAGGTATGAATATTCTTCACTTTAGATGCGCTCACAAAAATAGATGACCAACAACTAATATATGTTTTATAACTACCTGACTTAATCATTAAATACAGCAGGAATATGTGTTAATAAAGCATTTACTAACACACTGAGCAGTTATTATCATGTGTCTAAATAATACGCTTTATAAATGTGTTTATTAATCATTTACTTACACTTTTTAAATTACTAAACTCGTTTGTAAATAACGTAATTTAGAAATTATAAATTGATTGTTAATAAAGTATGAAAATACAATTATTAAACATTATAGATATGCTCAAGAACAAAACATTTATAGCTGTATTTTATAAACTGCTTACTAATGCCTATTAATGCTGGAACAATGCTTTATAAAGGATGAACTGACTATTTACTAATGCTTAACTAATGATTCATAATGTGCAGTTATTATAAAGTGTTACCTAAAAGTAAATTTCTTACCGTAAATATATCAAAACTTAATTATTGATAATTAATATGCATTGCTAAGAACTTAATTTGCACAACTTTAAAGATGATTTTCTCAATATTTCGTTTTTTTTGCACCCTCAGATTCCAGATGTTCAAATATTGTCCAAACCATACATCAATGGAAATATTATTTATTCAGCTTTCAGATGATGCATAAAACTCAATTTCGAAAATAATTGACACTTATGACTGGTTTTGTGCTCCAGGGTCACTTATATAAATTTGGCGACTAACTGAAATTAAAAACAAGTAAAAAAATAAATTTAAACTAAATATAAAAGCAATGTAAAAATTAAAAGCTGGTTCATAATATTAAGAAACACTACAAAGGAATATAAATAGCTGTCCTCACCTGAAGGAAAGGTGTAAGCCTCGTTCTGATCGGTCACGTCTTCTGCAGGCTGAACAGAATAAAAGATGACTGACTCTGCATTTATACTGTACATGGCTTAAAGGAATAGTTCATCAAAAACACATAAATACAGTTTTGGGATCCAGAGACGTCTGTGGCTCCTCCGGAGGAATGATGGAGTCCTCTGGTCTGAAACTGACTGCAATCTTCTCCGCTCTCCTCTTCCGTCTGAACGAGACAAAGACAGAATATGTGTTTAAAAAAATTATATGTGTCCCTGGAGCACAGACGCTGTCATAAGCAGCACGGGTATATCTGTAGCAATAGCCAACAATACATTGTATGGCTCAAATTTATACATTTTAATTGTACGCCAAAAATCATTATGATATTAACCCTATTAAACCTATTAAACCCTATTAAAATAGACTGTAGTTCCTAATATAGTGTAATATCTAATTTGTACTCCCTACCACTAGATGGCAGACATGCAGTACTTCCAAAATTACGTCATGTTCCTATTGAAAGTGTAACAGAGCAAGTGAGCGACCGTGTCATTGATGCGGAAGTAAATGAGTTAATGGTTAATAAAAATATGTACCGTGAGGATGTGTCGCAAATATTATTCGCCGATTCTGACTCTGAAGGGGAATATTTGCCGTTTGGAAATGACGATCGGTCGTCTAATAATCGCGTTTCTCCCGTTACATCTTTACAGCGCAATGGTACCTTAATGTTTATTATTTATAATATAGTTTATTGAATATTACTTATGAACTGATCAAAACTTAGGCTATCGTTGATGTGCGTTTTACTAATATATAGTAGGGCTGCAACAAATGATTATTTTGATACTCGATTAATCGAACGATTCATTTATCGATTAATCGACTAATCTAAACGATTAATTTCCAATCTACAATTTTACTTAAGAATATTTTATTAAATCAGATTTAATCCAAATTTCTATGAATTTCCAGAAAATAATGTAAACCAGAATTTGGTAAAGATAAAACTGTAAAACTCAATTAATTAGACAGGCTTTTTTATTAATACAATTTAATTTAATCATACATTTTGTTTTTGTGGAAATACAAATAGTTAACAGTAGCTTTTAAAATACATATATAATAGCAATGATGCAATAATAATTAGTTCAAATAAAGTATCAAAAGCAAGAAATCATATGGATTTATTGAACAAATCTGTTAAAATAATGTATAATAAACAATAGAGCTAATGTTCATTACACAATAAAGGCCTGCAGGGGGCGCCGACGGCCTGGTGATTATTTCTACACATTACTGCGAGATCTAATCCTTGTTTAATATTAACCAAGCACCATTTAATTCAAATGTCCTCTTAATCTTTAATATTTGGCTACTTATTTAGGACAGAAAAGTTATAGCTGCTGTAATTAGATGAATATGTGTAAACTCAGAGTGAGTGTTTGAGCTTTTATTTTGAAATCTCGATGTATCCTGTGTTTGCATAGGTTTATAAATGATTAATCTTACACATCTGATGAAATGGCGCACGTTGCGTGCATGTGAATAATAACAGTTTCTGTGAAAGGAGCCGCTGTGTGACGCACGTACTTAACCTGCATGCATATACATAATAAAAGCGCATATCATTATTTAATTAAATCGTAGCGTTTGTGAATTCACAATTATGCTTAATTGTGATTTTTAAATGGGATTATTATATCATGCAGCCTTGGAAAACAGTCTAATAATGTGTTTTATGGATTCTCGTTTGTGAAATGCGCCGCTTCCGGTATTTTGCCGGTTAGTCGACGCGAGAAAAATTAAGTCGACGATTTAAATTTGATTAGTCACGACGAATCGCGACAGCCCTAGCTGCAACAAGCGATTATTTCGATAATTGATCAATCGAACGCTTATTCGGTCGATTATCCGATCGATTAAACGACCGGTTATTCGATCGATTAATCGGCCGATTAATTGACTCATCGTCGATTATTCCACTTATTAATCAGCAGACTTTGATTGATTATTCAGCTTTTGCATTTAGTTAAAATATTAAGTTAAATATTAATTAATTTGAATTTGAATAAATCCCTACAAATGATGTTTTGCTTGTTTATTTCTGTATTATTGATAAAATGACAAAATCTCTCCAGTAATTTCACTTTAATGGCAATGTTTAGGTCCTTTTCTGTGTCAAGTGAAATAACTGAACATAAATATAGGAGCGTGACAAAAATGCACATTTTAGGCACTTTTGCATCTGAACTCTTCACATTTTCTAACATAAATAAAGTTCACTTCAGCTTTAGAAAAGCATATTAATATTGAATATTTTGTAATTATGATATATTTGATTGAATATTACGTATGAACTGATCAAACACTAGGCTACCGTTCACATACGTTTTACTGATATATAGTATAGTAATAATTGAGTGCTTTCTCCAGTTTTATCTTTTCTGATCATTTGGAATGAGGATTAAAAAACATGCAAATAAGTTCAAACTCAATATCTACTATTTCCTGATTAATATGACATTGAAGATGGCGTCGTAATATGCAAATTAGATGAGTGTATTTACACCCCACCAGTGGAGATTTCTTTAAGACTCAGCTTCCCCTATAATGTCAAATTAATGGTCAAATATGTAATATTGTGTTAACATTGTTTTGACTAAAAATGCGTTCGAACACGTTGATGTGGAAGATGAGTTGGTTCAGAATCAGGTCGTCTGACTCGTATATTCCCGTAGCGTCACAGTGCATTTGAAGCCTAGCGTCTATTGACTTCAATGAGGCTGCTTCGAAAACTAGACGTCATTGGATAAATGCTGCGATTATGCCCCGCCCACAGACGCTCAGTGTAAATGGAGGCGTGGCCTGGACTCCGGGCTTCTGCGTGATGATTGGAGGGTCTGTCAAAAGATTTTGATTGACAGCGATTTTGTGCTATAAAAAGTCGCTGACGCTATTCGAGCGCCGTCCCATCGCGGATGTGTAGTCGAAAGACAAACCTATTTCTTGGTATTTTCTTGGTTAATTTTCATCATACATTTCACGCAATTATACACCACATTCCTTGTTTCAGTTTAACCTAATTCCCACATTTCCACCGTCCAGTTTAATATATTGTTTTTAGATCATTCATTCATTCATACAGTAGACTAGAGGAACATAGGGCAGAATTTACATATAAATAAATGGATAATTTTTATGATGTTGACCGAAAATGAGCTCCTCCTCTTTGAAAGCCCAGCAACCGCCGCTGCACCATAAACTTTCGGTCATGCCCAACATGTTTCTAATTTACAGTAGATCTCTATCTTCAAGCGCTTTTAAGCCACAAGCTTTTGAAATCTCGATGTTAAAATCCAGCATGTTTACAGAAATACCCTGGCGCCTAAAGGGTTAAGATCATGTTCCATTGAGATGTTTCATACCGTAAAAATATCACAACTTAGTAATATGCATTGCTAAGAACTTCATTTGAAAGGTGATTTTCTCAATATTTAGATTTCATACACCATGCATCAATGGAAAGCTTATGAATTAATCTTTCAGATTTGAGAGACTGGTTTAGTGCTCCAGGGTCAGATTTGTGAAAAGGTCTGCATGCGGTCAGACGTGTGGTGCACCTCTTGATGGACGGGCAGCTCGTGCTCGTGTTCTCCGGGACCGGGTCGGTCTTTAAGAGCTGTAGTCTGGTCTCGGCGCTCGTCTGCCTCGCGGAGGTCCATCTCAACAGCTCCTGCAGCGGGATGAGCCGAGGTGTTGGTACCGGAGCCCTGCTGAAGCGCTGGACCTGCACAAACACACGTGCATCACGGCTCTTCTGCTGAGAATCACTCCCCAGGTGCGCAAAAGAGTGCCACACTTATAGATATGAATATTACAGTGAAGTGTAACGATGCCTGTTGTGCTATTCAATTAGCTGCTTGTTGTCTTATTGTTGAGTCAAAAGGAAGATTTGATGTGTTTTTAGATTAAAATTAATCATTTTATATTTAATCACACTATTAGTGCTATTTCTATTTTTATATTCTTTAAGTGTTTTTGAAATACGAATATTTTTAACCTTAAATAAAGAATGCAAAGAGCAGTGAATCTCAAAAAAAAAAAAAAATAATAATAATATTCGCATTTTGAATATTATTATAATATTTTTAAATAAAAAACATTATTATAAAATATTTAATTATTATATAAACTATGAATAAATTAATTATTAATACCGTGATAAGTAAATGTGATTACTAGTAAATAAATAGTAAAATATTATTTAGAAATATGATTCTAAATTCTATAAAATATTATATTATCTAAAATTATTATTAAAGCATTAATTATAAGTAAATGCATTACTGCTCTGAGTAAATAGGATAAAATAAAAATTATATTTTTATTGATTAAAAGAATAATAATACATGCATTATTATTATTTATAAAAACTATTACAATATCTAATTATTATACAAAATTATAAATAAATGGATTATGCTGTGATTGCTGCTTTGAGTAAATAGTAAAACTAAAAAAAAATATTTTAAATTAAATTAAAAATATAAAATTAATAATTAAAATTACAAAAATTATATTTTTGCTTTTTATAAAATGTTCATAAAATATATAATATATTTATAAAATCTATTATACAAAATTAAAAGTATTGGATGAGTAAATTAATATTCATTACTGCTGAGAATTATTCTAAATTATTTAGTATTTAAATGTATTATATTCAGCTATACTAAAACAATTATTCTACAAAGTTATGATTACTGCTGAGAGTAAATAGTCAAGTGTTTCCATCACAGTCTAGTTCGTTAATATAATGGTAATCAGACGTGACTCACAGCGGCGGGTGGATCAGGCTCTCTAGTGACAGACAGCTGAATTATGGTGATGAGGGCATGATGGGCTTTCTGCCGGGTGAAAGATTGTGAGTTGTAAAGCAGGCAGGAGTCTAGCTCGGGATGAAAGACGCAGTATGAGGAAGGCTACAGGAGCAGGAGTCGGAGCTCGGACTGCTGACATAGAGAGGGGTCAAGACTGTGTTCCCAGCAGATGCTAGTGTCAGTGATCTGGAGCCCAGGCGTCCCTCACAGGAGCAGGAGTCTGAGCTCCTGGACACGTCTGAAGAGCGATGCGCTGCCGACGCGGCGGTGCTGAATGGATGAGATGCTGCTCGCCGGACGCAGGAGGGGTCAGACTGGTTCCCATGAGCATGGAGCAGGAGTCGGAGCTCGGCGGACACAGGAGGGGTCAGACTGGTTCCCAGTGAGGTCTGGAGCCCAGGCGTCCCTCACAGGAGCAGGAGTCTGAGCTCCTGGACACGTCTGAACACTACAGCGGTGCGCCTGAAGGAGAGATGCTGCTCGCCGGACGCAGGAGGGGTCAGACTGGTTCCCATGAGATGCTGCTCGCCGGACGCAGGAGGGGTCAGACTGGTTCCCAGTGAGGTCTGGAGCCCAAGCGTCCCTACCAGGGGCAGGAGCACGCAGCTGCAGGAGTCTGAGTCTCTGTATTACTGGAGCTTCAGAGACGCCGCTGGAGGACGCCTGATTATCAGCAGTGTTCAGAAGCCCCCCCCGGGACGCCTGAGATCCACCGTCTGACCCGTTGCTGCACTGCTGCACTTCCTGTGACAGATTCAAGTCAAAGATCACTCGTTACATACGGATGAGTGCTTACATTTAAAGTTTAAATAAAGCTGAAATAAAGCTGAAATTCAGTCAAATATAAATGTATGAAAAACGTAAACTAAAACTTAATTAAAAAAATTAATAATTAGAAATATAAAAGAAAAACTGAAAAAATTACTTAAACTAAAATTAAAATTAAAACTATACAAATAAAAGCTAAAAACATGTATTAAGTAAAACTAAATGAAATATGAAAATATAAAAATAACATTAAAAAAAAAAATAATAATTACCAAGTAATTAATAAGAGCAATATTTTTTCTATAATTCCAAATATTACCTGAGGTGTGCGGGTTGGGTTTCTCTGTTCCATCTCATCACGTGGATCCAGATCAGATCCCGGATGTAAAACCCTCTCCGGTCCGGTGGCTCGTGTTGGGAGGCGGGTCTCACCAGATGCATTCTGGGTAACACAGGCTGGTTCTCTGGACTGAAGCACGCTGGCTTGAGACAGCGGCAGGTTTAAGAAAGACGCTCCAACGATCTGCATGAGACTCATGAAGTTGATCTGCTGCAGCTGAAACAGAAGGAACACCAGGAACGGTACATGTGTTTCATTTTAATTACTTGGACTCCGGCGGCCCGAAACGATTGAATCTGTCCCGCCACAGTTTCATTACGAGCCGAAAATACTTTTTACACATATTTAAAAGTAACAAACCATGCTGCTTTCTTTAAAGTAGATCTTCACTTAATAGCATGACGAGTAAATATTGACACGGACTGTAGATCTTCGATACAGACACTCTGTGCGAGTTATTGTTTTCATGTTTAAGATACTATCAAGAATGCAAATTTCCCTGAATATCCAAATTATGGCAAATGTGACATTTTTACAACAAATCAACAAAAAAAATGATATTAAGTGAACATTTTACATTTTAAAACCACTTCGGCTCTGGTCGGCCCGCGGACCCACCGGCGGGTCCAAAATTCCACCATCAAAGTTATTGTAAAATTAATAATTTGCGGAACAGTGACGTACACATTTATGGTATCATTTGAAAGCTTAGAACTCCTCCACCCTTCTTGTACACGATCACCAATCACTTTTCCTATTAGTATTGCTCAACTTATGAAATATTGATGAGTCATATATCCAATGAAAGCTCTCATTCACCAAAATGTGATTATGTAGTTAATTTCTTTGATCTAACAGATTACAGAGAACAATTAATTAAAGAATCACGACGATGGAAATAATTTCTGTAAATAAACAAACATTTCTGTCTCATACCTGCTCCGATTACTACTTCCGTGTGCTACTTCTGTGGCCACAAAATGAATATCAACTTTTAGATTAGGTTGTTATCTTTCTTAAATGAGAGACTAAGACTGACGGAAAACTAAAAGTTGTGATTTTCTAGGCCGATATAGTTAGGAACTATACTATCGTTCCGGCGTAATAATCAAGGAGCTTTGCTGCCGTACCGCAATGATATTACGCAGCGCCTGAAAGTAGTCCCCAGCTAGGTAACTAGTTATGATATATATATAATAGTTATTACCTCAGTCTTAGTACACGATGTAACTACAGAAGAGTCAAGCTTTAAATAGGAAAAATATCGAAACTATTTGGTCATTTTTGAGCGAGATGCTAACGGTCTAATACGATTCAATGATCTATGCTAAGCTACGCTAAAAGTGCTACCACTAGATCGGCTGAATGGATTCAAAAACTGTAAAACTCAACTCTTTATCTATTAGTAAAATGAGCCTATTTCCAAAAAAAGTGGAGTGTTCGTTTAATAGAAAAGCTGTGACTGTGGTCTAAGTGGAAGAGAAGGGTACGCGGAAGAATGCTAAATGCCGCTATAAAACGCTTGAGAAGCTCTGTTGTGGACGACGCTAAACAGAGATGTGATGAAGAGGCTCAGACGCACCTGCACGAGTCTGAAGAGCTCGTCCTGGAGCAGCTGTCTGACGGGGTCTGTCTGTGTTTCAGCGCCGAGGCTCATGGGTGATGACGCTCCGTCTGTCCGCTGAACGCCGACTGAAGCTGAGAGCTCGGGTCTGAGAGGAAAGCAGCACAGACGACTTCAGAAAAACACCATATCAAAATCTCACCATACCATAGAATTGAGATATGTGACTTCATCACATGGACTGTTTCTATGGGCAGCGATACGCAAGCCATCCTTCATTTTTCTAACGTTCTGTGAATCTTTGAACGCATTGACTGTGTGCGTCTACAACAGCAAGTTATACGCTTGTATATCTTTGAATATTCAGGGATTATTATGGTGAATGCGCGATTTGGAGCGGTCGAATAGGGATCTACACATATCTATGATCTTCTCGTCACTCCACGGAAGAGAGGGGCGGAGTCAACAGAGCTCATTAGCATTTAAAGCAACATGCACTAGAACAGCGTGCTGATTTTGACAGGGTAAAGAAGGTGCATTTTACACTACCACTGAGAAATTATAACCAAAGTATGCTATAGACTTTTCATTAAGACCCTAACGAATTATATCAACTTGTGTAAAATGGGCATCCAATGACCTCTTTAAAACACTCAAGACATGACGAGATTATATTGTGCGTTCGGTTTGAGTTCGTTTCACAGCCCAAAACACAACTTTAACGACCTTTTATGTTAGAATATATTCAATAACTACACATTTTGCCTGGAAGATCAATCGCCTCCTATAATCATGTGACTGCGGTAATATCGTGATATTGATGCCTAGCTAAGAGTCATTTAGAGATGATCGTCACCTGTCCAGCGGCGCACAGGACACGTGTTTTCCCTCCGATGATCTGAAACAAACACAACACACACAGACGAGCGTCTTCATGACCACCTGAGACTAAACCAAAAGATCTCAAACCTGAGACACACTGCACAAGGTCACATGCTCTTATTATGAAGGTCACATGCTCTTATTATGAAGAAGGTCACATGCTCGTATTATGAAGGTTACATGCTCTTATTATGAAGGTCACATGCTCTTATTATGAAGAAGGTCACATGCTCGTATTATGAAGGTTACATGCTCTTATTATGAAGGTCACATGCTCTTATTATGAAGAAGGTCACATGCTCGTATTATGAAGGTCACATGCTCTTATTATGAAGGTGACATGCTCTTATTATGAAGAAGGTCACATGCTCTTATTATGAAGAAGGTCACATGCTCGTATTATGAAGGTCACATGCTCTTATTATGAAGGTGACATGCTCTTATTATGAAGAAGGTCACATGCTCGTATTATGAAGAAGGTCACATGCTCGTATTATGAAGAAGGTCACATGCTCGTATTATGAAGGTTACATGCTCTTATTATGAAGGTCACATGCTCTTATTATGAAGAAGGTCGCATGCTCTTATTATGAAGGTCACATGCTCTTATTATGAAGGTGACATGCTCTTATTATGAAGAAGGTCACATGCTCGTATTATGAAGAAGGTCGCATGCTCTTATTATGAAGGTCACATGATCTTATTATGAAGGTTACATGCTCTTATTATGAAGGTCACATGCTCTTATTATGAAGAAGGTCACATGCTCTTATTATGAAGAAGGTCACATGCTCTTATTATGAAGAAGGTCACATGCTCTTATTATGTAACCGAAGAGCATGCACAGACTCACTGTGATTGTACTGAGTGTTGATCTGTGTCCGGACGCTGTAGATCGGTCAGTGTTAATGCCTGCGGGAACATCAGGAGAGCTTGTTTACATCCGGATCGGACTCATGCATCTAAAGCACTTTGAGCACCCAGAAAAGCAGGAATTATTATTATTATTATTATCTAATCTACTGCATAACTGTACATTATCCTGATTATGATATGGCCTTTGGCAACTAACTACCTAACTAAATAAATAAATACATATATTAATAATTTTGCATATTTAAAATAACAAATTAGTACTGATAAATAATAAATTATTATTGTTGTTTTGTGCTGTCAAACGATTAATCGCATACAAAATAAAAGTTTTTGTTTTCGTAATATATGTGTGTATAATGTGTATATATATATATATATATAAATAAATATACAGTGTATATTTGGAAAATATTTACATTCACATAATATTATATTATATAAACATAACACATTTTATTAAATATTTATTCATGCATGTGTTTGTATTTATATATACATAATAAATATGCACAGCACACACACACACGATTAATCGTTTGACAGCAATACTATTATTATTAAATATGAATAAATATAATTTATAAATAAGTATGATTAAATAACTATTACAATGCATTATTAAATATGTATAAATAAATAAAATATTAATAATAAATTAATACATATTACTTATGAATAAATATTGATTTGAGTAATAATGTTATGATGTGAAAAGAAAGTGATCATGACAGACATCTTTATAATATTAATTATAAATAATTATAATAATAAAAACAATTATATATTTTAATAAATCAATATGATGGATGAATAAGTATTGACAAATAATTATAGCTGATAAAGTAGTACTATTAATAATACATGTATTAAATAACTATGTATTATTAAAATAAGTATAAATACATACATATAAAATAAATAAACACAAGCAGAAATATTAAGCATTAATTTAGATTCCGAGGTACTGATTTAAGTATAAATATTACATGTTAATTTAAGTATAAATATTCATGATGTGAAGCAGAAAGTGGTTATGAGAGACAAACAGTACATTAGACTTAACGAATGATGCAGCTGATCCGTATAATCATGTCTTTTACCTGAAAACATTCTAAATTAACGAGCTATTAGTGATGTATGACATCATTAGTGATCTCTGAACACATGGTCACCTGATCTCTGTGAGCTCTGCTCTGATTGGTCCACGAGGCCTCGGTGACATCAGCGGCGCTGCTCTCGTCTGTAAACAAAACTACAATCAGCATACGGCTTTAATTAACATGAATAAGAACTAGTATTAATTATAATTAGTATTCATTTGATAACGATTAGAGCTCTTAAAAGGCACAATATGTAAGATTTTTGTATTCAAATATCCAAAAACCCCCAGAACGGTGTAATATATTTTGCTGCCTTGTGTACTTACATGATCTCAAATGTTTAAATTAGAGGTGGGCATAGATTAATTTTTTTAATCTAGATTAATCTAGATTAATTTTGGAATTAATCTAGATTAATCTAGATTAAAATGGCTCATTTGAATTCTGCCGAAGGCATTCAGAATATGTGTGCTACCCAAATAATGACTAAAAGTAAGTCTTTGAGAACGGGTTTCTCTGAATAAAAACCCAAAATGTCGTTTTTTGTTATTATATTGAACTGAAAGCCATTTTATTATGCACAGTGTTGCACAGATTAAATTTCATGTAAATCATCCATGCTAACACACACGTCTTCTATTTTTTTTTTTTTGACATTTCACTCTCTATAGATATATTTTTCTATGTACTGTATTTTTAGATATATTCGAGTTTCGAAGTTTCTCGCTCAAGTTCACATGAGACCTAAAGCGCATCCTGTTTACTTAAAAGCGCAACGTTTCGTTGTTATTCTGAGTGCACACAAATAAACGTAGAGTCTTTACAGATTCGAAAGATGTATTAGGCTACTTTTATCTGTATGACCAAAAATGACGGAGATTTTAAGAGCAAGTGAACGCACCGGAGCCTGTCTTGCAGCAAACGCGCTTCCACACAAACACTTCAATAGCGCACATTTCTCTAGGTTAACATCATATTGAGCGGCCATGTAAAGTTGCTACTACATACATCTTTCAGATGAAAAGCCATATTTGATGTTGATGAATGATAGGTGAGTGTTTGGATGTCCTGCCCGAGTGTATTACCACACAGACCAGCCGTTAACAATCTGTCCATCACGGACTGCGAGCCTCTAGTTCGAAGACTCGTTCTCGCCCCCTTCAGTGCAATTCGGCTAGGTATACATCCGCGCTAAAATATCAGGGTGAAAGTCATCATAGCTTGCGTAGTATAGACCCAGCTCCCAGCCCAACTTTGAGAATAGATTAACGGCGATATTTTTTTTATCGCCGATAAGAGTCTCACGTTAACGCAGCACGTTAACGCCGATAACGGCCCACCACTAGTTTAAATCCAGAGAAATAAGCGATTTTAATAAGTGGCACGGACTAATCGCCCTGCCAATGACGTCATACACCCTCGACATGGAAACACTGAAGACGCTTTAATGTTTTATGCGTTTTATTAGACAGGTGACGAACGCAGGTTCAAGGTTTCTTTATTTGTCACATAATAAATTATACAGGGTATAATCAGAAGTGAAATGCAGCATTATAACAGAGCTTTAAAGCGTATCTAGTATGATAAAACAGCGCTGTTTACTCCATAGACTGTAAAAACATGGATGTAGTGTCCGTTACCCGTCGGTTTCTGAAGCTCAAAGTGGGCGGAGCCAATTTGGCAGCGCGTCACTCCCGGATAATCAAAAATGGACAAAAAGGCGGGATGTGGGTGGAGCTTGCTGCTGAAACCACGCCCACCTGGCGCGAGGCAGCGGCAATCCACCTGTCACTCAAGTAGCCACGCCTTTAATTATGCAGAACTAAGACTTAATATAATTTAAACGGATGAGTTATAACCCCCACCCCCCCACCCACAGATGTCATGAAGGGCAAAATTAGCGATATAGACCAAAACCACGTTTTAACACCAGGCTGTAAACATGCGTGTTTCTGCTGTAAAGTTGGGTATTTTAACATGGGGGGGGGTCTCTCTTTTGGAGCCCGCCTCTAGCGGCCAGTCGATGAACTACAGTTGTATTCACGTCCGTGTAGGTTTCACGAGAGAGAGAGCGCTTGCAGCTTGTGTTTACCTCACATCCGCTCGACCGGAAGAAGCGGAAGCGGCATAATAAAAGCTCGTCAAAATCTTTGCGCTCGTTCAGCGGCCTCGTTTCTTTCTGTCTCACACTACGATTTTAATAATCTTTAATGCATTCGATTTCTGCCCGAGTCCCGTCGGATTGCATCGGCGGTGGGGATGAAGACCACAACTCCCATGATTCAAAACTCAGTCACCAAACTACGCCTTTGTTTATATTGAATGTGCGCCCTCTAGTGGCGAAAATTACATACTGTGCCTTTAAGTGGCTGGGGTATATTTATAGCAATATCCCACAATACATTGTATGGGTCAAAATTATAAATGTTTCTATTATGCCAAAATATCATGTAAATTTCATACCGTAAATATATCAAAACTTAATTTTTAATTATTAATATGCATTGCTAAGAACTTAATTTAAACAACTTTAAAGATGATTTTCTCAATATTTAGATTTTTTTGCACCAGATTTTCAAATATTGTCCAAACCATACATCAATGTAAAGATGATTTAACATATTTGAATGAAACATAGAAGCTGTAATCTGACCGTCTGTAGCTGCAGGTGTCTGTGGGCCGTCTGTGATCTGTTCATCAGAGCTCACTGTGTCCAGCTGATCGTCCGTCAGATCCTCGGCTTCATGCGCACTGAGAACAAACATCACACACCACTGCATCTCTATTTGTGTCTCTATCTATGTGCCTTCAGTTACTCGTTTGTGTTTTATAATTGCTTTAGACATCGTTAAAAGCTTTGACTTGAGTGTCTGGGAATGCTTGAATATAAGAGTCACGTGCTTCTGTTACTACATCTCCCAGAATTCTATTCCCATTATTTATTGTTATTGTAACACATCACTGGTGTAGAAAATATTTGGTATTATTTTGGTAAAATTTATATTTTTGGTAAAAAAAAGTAAAAAAGTTTATAACACTAATTACAAGATTTTTTTTTTTTTTGTCACATACATAATTATACGGAATATAACCAGCAGTGAAATGTAAGATTTTTTTTATATATATATTTTTTTTATATATATATATATATATATAATATATATATATATATATTTTATTTTTTTATTTTTTTTTATTATAAAAAATGACAAAGACAATTTTTTTTTTTTTTTATAAATAAAACTGAAAATATAAAAAATAAAGGCTTTTTTAAATGTTAACAAAAACTAAGTAATTCTAAAATAACACTGATGTTGTTATGAGACCACAAAGAAATTAAACATATAGACAAAAAAATGTATGGACTTATTTTAGTATATAAGATCGGAATAATGTTTTATATTATAATTTTTTCAATATAATTAAAATAAGTTCATGAGTAAAAAACTATTTCACAAATAACAAGAAACAACAAGTAACATTTAATTAAATGTGAATTCTGAGGAAGAAAATGTAATATTTTCTTGTAAACACTCCAATAATCGGTTTTATTTAACACTAAGCATGTATTAGTATAGTGCATATGAAAAATATTGATAATTAACTGGTTGTGATTGCCAATGTCCTGAAAAAGGCTTTTGATTCACTCTTTTGTAGCTCAGGTGTGTTTTCATACAGGTGTGCTTCTCTAGAGTGTTCGTTTGTGTGAAAGCGTCTTAAATGAACAGAAACGGTTGAGTTTTACCGTTTCTGAATCCATTCAGCCGATCGCTGGCGGGAGCACTTTTAGCGTAGCTTAGCATAGATCATTGAATCGGATTAGACCGTTAGCATCTCGCTCAAAAATGATCAAAGAGTCTCAATATTTTTCCTATTTAAAGCTTGACTCTTCTGTAGTTACATCGTGTACTAATAGTACTAATATATCATAACTAGTTACCTAGCTGGGGACTACTTTCAGGCGCGGCGTAATATCATTGCGGTACGGCAGCAAAGCTCCTTGATTATTACGCCAGGGACGAGAGTATAGTTCCTAACCATATCGGTCTAGAAAATCACAACTTTTAATTTTCCGTCAGTCTTAGTACACGATGTAACTACAGAAGAGTCTTTAAATAGGAAAAATATGGAAACTCATTTTTGAACGAGATGCTAACGGTCTAATCCGATTCAATGATCTATGCTAAGCTACGCTAAAAGTGCTAACGACAGACCGGCTGAATGGATTCAGAAACCTCTTTAACTCTTGAGGAGTCGTAAAATGAGCCTGTTTTCTATAATAGTGTAGTGTTGCTTTAAGGAGTGTTGTTCAGCAGATGTGTGCAGTGGACTCACTCGTGCAGCTCTGGGAGTGTGATGGGCGTCGTCTCTGCTGAGCCCCGCCTCCAGCCTGTGATTGGCTGAGCAACAGACTCCTCCCCCTGATGGAGCACAGGAGAGAAACACTCTCACATCTCTGCTGAAGTCCCTGTGTGTCGTGATCAGGCGCTTCTGAACTAAAACACTGACTGTAAGTCTTCCCTGAGGTCCTGTAATATCATCCGTCTCAGGTGATCTGATCATAAGGTGACCGCTGTGACTGGATTTCATGACTAAACACTTAGTGTGTTGATCAGGGTTGTTATTCTTAAACTAAACTATTAAAACAGTAATTTGTTAATTAATATAATGCTGGAATATAAACATCAAGGCAAGACAAGTTTATATATAAAGCACATTTCATACACAGTGGTAATTCAAAGTGCTTTACATAAAAGGAAGTGAAATAGACATTAAAAATAATAATAAAAAATAATAAAAAAACAATCATCAATAAAAACAAAATGATATAAAAATTGATTTTAAATTAATGTAGAATTAAGAATAGAAAATCGTGCAATCAGTGTAAGGACCTGGTTCTAGTCAGTATTAAAAATATATTAATATTAGTTATTTTTTATTTAGCATTGGTATTTCTATCAAAATTGCTTGCATTAACCACTAATAGCTCCTTTACAAAAAATACTGTTAGATCAGATTCGAACACAACTGTTAAACGTTTACCAGACTAACTAACCCGTCTTACACTTCTACCATTATTAACTCGTTTTCGTCTGAATTAAACAGGCACCTACTCTAAGTTTAATTTAAAGCACTACGTCTCAGGTTACCTCAGTATGGGAGTGATTGGAGTTTTCTCCCAGCAGGGCGGCGCTGTACCTCCGCTCTAGCAGCACCAGCGCCGTCAGCACCGCAGGGGTCGAGGCTTTGACCCGGATGACCACCGAATCACCCTCTGAGCTCTTTCTGATTGGCTGAGAGAGCAGAACCCGTTTGTCTGCCCAGCGTATCATCCACTCCAGCAACCGGGCCAGCCGAGGAAACCGGGCCTCGAGAGAAGAGTCCAGCTCCGTCTGAACATCCAATTCAGCCAGAGAGAGCATCTTAAAGCCTGTTGACTCTGTGCTAAGTCGAGTTTACTTTAACCTCTTTGGAGGTTTGGGTAGCGTGTCGACGAAGGTGCAAAAAGACCTAGTTTCCCAGTAGTGTGAGTGTCGGACTGAACCGGCCCGATGGACGACGGAGGAGTAACCAGGAGAGAGCAGTGACCGGCATGGAAGACGGGTAATTGCACGCTTCGTTTCCGATCCTTCTGACGGCGTTTGAGAGTGGTCAGCATGTCAAAGGTCACCGAGTGCAGCTCTCTAGTATGCAGCTGTTGTGAGAAAGCACTCAGTAAAGGCAGCTCGGACTCCTCAGCGTCCAGTCTGTCTTTTTCCAGCATGTAGCTGAGGAATAACTCTAGGAAGAGCGTGTACTCCTCGTCCTCCAGCTCAAACTCCCAGGTTCCCACTGTGGGTACGGTCCGGTCTGGTGCTTTGGGTTGCACTGAGCCGGATTTTCTTCCTTGTGTTGATTTCTCAGGTGCATCCAGAAATGTTGCTGTCTTAGAACTACAAACACAAGAAAGATTTAACCATATTCAGACATTAATCAAGCTGTTTAAAACACGTTTAGCACTGAGCCGGATTTTCTTCAAACTATGTGTTGATTTATCAGGCGCATCCAGAAATGTTGCAGTACTTGGAACTAGAAACATAATTGGATATGTTCTGTACAAAATACCTGCACTGAAAAACAATCTACCTCCTAGAATACGTAGAGAGGTATTTCTAAATTGAGAACCACTGACCTAAATGCATATTTAAATGATGTGTGATCTACCAGCATTGGTACTGACCTGGTATACAGTATGCAGTACACTAGCAGAGTTACCTGTGTGCAGATTTGGTCTGAAGCTCTGGGGAAAGAGGCTCGGACAGCGTCTCGGCCGTGTCTCCTTCACTGTACACTAGGGGGCGCCCACAGTCTGTCAGCGTGCTGTCACTCAAGCTAGTCCCGAGAGAGATGCGCTTCAGTATGGAGGCAGCGCCTCCCCTGTCCTCCTCCTCCTCTCTCTCCCACAGGTACGGCTCCGGTGCGCCCAGGTATTTTGCCAGGCGCCGAAGCTCCCGGCGTCGCTGCCTCCGCTGATCCTGGATCAGAATCATCATGGTCTCGCCGCCCTCATCTTCCCTAGGCACATCTGTGAACATGAGCACATCTGCTTAGATTCCCAAACAAAGGAAAGAGCCATCCTTCTGAGTGAGTTACTCCTTAAAGCAGCTCTTGCCTGGTGTCGAGGCGTCTGGCACTATCACAGGTCTCAGTCTCTGCACCAGCGACGTGTATTTATCCCGCAGCGGCACACGAACAGACTCGGTCTCATCAGGAAACACTCTCGCTAGAGTTTCTGCCGTCTAGGAAATGAAACACAAGCTTGGAATAACTGAACAGGTGTGGCGCTACAAATTGATGGATCAGATACAATCATTTCGATTTGACCGATATTTATACAATTGTTTTTGGACCGTCATGATGCCTTAGTATTGTTTGCAAGTTAGTTAGTTAGTTGGGAAACTTTAATTATCCAAGTTAAAAATAAAGATTACTAACTAAATAGCTTGCTAACTCACAAAAAGTACTAAGATATTACAATGGTGTATGTAAAAAAAAATCCTAGTAATATGTTAGTTAGTTACTTTTATTTTTAATCTTTTTGTGTTGACATGATAATGGTAACATGATGCATAGTACCCTTCATTTTTACCAGATTAGGTAATTGACCGGGTTAGTTAACTAGTACCCTTAATTTTTACCAGATTAAGTAATTGACCGGGTTAGTTAACTAGTACCCTTCATTTTTACCAGATTAAGTAGTTGACCGGGTTAGTTAACTAGTACCCTTAATTTTTACCAGATTAAGTAATTGACCGGGTTAGTTAACTAGTAACCTTAAATTACAAGGTTAAAAAATTAACATTACTCGCAAAGAATTCTTAGATGTTACTATTGTAATTGGCAAAAAACTACTAACATGTTAGTTAGTAAGTTAGTTAGTTGCATTTATTTTTAGCCTGGTTAAATAAAGATTACTCACAAAGAACTCTAAGATCTTACAAAACTATTAATTGTTAATTAATTAGTAACCATTATTTTAACCTTGTTTAATGAAGATGACCAACAAACTCCAAAGTCATTCTAAAACAGTACAATCATATGTTTATTAGTTTGTTGGTTGTTAACCTTAATTTACCAAGTTAAAAATAAAGATATGTAACTAACTCACAAAGAAATTTAAAGACATTACAACGGTACATGTCCAAAACACTACTTACATGTATGTCAGTTTGTTAGTTAGTTAGTTCGTTAGTTAGTATCCTTTATTTTTAACCTGGTTAAATAAAGGTCACCAAATAACTCCCACAGAACACAAACACATGACAACGGTACATGTCCAAAAAACTACTAACATGTTAATTAGTTAGTTAGTAAGTAAGTATCCTTTATTTTTTACCTTGGTTAAAAAAAGGTCACTAACTAACTCCCACAGAACACATGACAACTGTACATGTCCAAAAAACTACTAACATGTTAGTTAGTAACCTTTATTTTTGACCTGGTTAAATAAGGTCACCAAATAACTCCCACAGAACACGACAATGGTGCATGTCCAAAAAACTACTAACATGTTAGTTAGTTAGTTGGTAAGTAAGTATCCTTTATTTTTAACCTGGTTAAATAAAGGTCACCAAATAACTCCCACTGAACACAAAAACATGACAACGGTACATGTTCAAAAAACTACTAACATGTCAGTTAGTTAGTAACCTTTATTTTTGACCTGGTTAAATAAGGTCACCAAATAACTCCCACAGAACACATGACAACGGTACATGTCCTAAAAACTACTAATATGTTAGTTAGTTAGTTAGTTAGTTAGTAAGTATCCTTTATTTTTTACCTTGGTTAAAAAAAGGTCACTAACTAACTCCCACAGAACACAAACACATGACAACGGTACATGTCCTAAAAACTACTAATATGTTAGTTAGTTAGTTAGTTAGTTAGTAAGTATCCTTTATTTTTTTTACCTGGTTAAATAAAGGTCACCAACTAACTCCCACAGAACACAAACACCTGACAACGGTACATACCCAAAAACTACTAACATGTCAGTTAGTTAGTAAGTTAGAAACTACCCTTTATTTTTAACCTGGTTAAAGGTCACCAAATATTTAGGTCTACTAAACATCGCAAATCGTGATATCGATGCTGAAACGATATATCGTGCAGCCCTAACTAAAAGGGTCTGAAAGTTGCTAATATGGCGCTCTTGTGTGTGAGACGCGAGAGCTGGTGGCAGGGGATTGTGGATATTTGTGGCGTCCAATGTGGATATTGTGTATGGGAAACACTGATGTATATTACCACATGACTAGGCGGTAGTTCAGACAGCAGGCTGAGCACTAAGTCCTGCAGGGCTTCCTCTGCGTTTAGGAAACGGCAGAACGGCAGGAGACGGCGCGCCCAACACAGAGCTTCAACGCATAGATCCGACACACTCGCGTCACTGACCTGAGACACAAAAACATGGCATCTCAGAGATACTCATACATTCAGGGATTGAAATTTACTTTCTCACTCACCAGTACTACATTGTTCATAACCTAAATAATTAATTACCTCTACTAGCCATAAAAAACTAAAAACAACAGCTTGAGGCGGTCTACACTGGAAGTGACACATCGACCATTGCAAATCATTTTGTGTCAGTAGTAAGAATCATTTAAACGACTGATTCATTCAGGAACGAATCAGAGAGACTCTAAACAGTGAGTCGCTGCGATTGAACTGAATCATTTAAACGATTGAATCATTCAGAAACTAATCAGTGAGACTCTAAACAGTGAGTCGCTGCGATTGAACTGAATCATTTAAACGATTGAATCATTCAGAAACTAATCAGTGAGACTCTAAACAGTGAGTCGCTGCGATTGAACTGAATCATTTAAACGATTGAATCATTCAGAAACGAATCAGTGAGACTCCAAACAATGAGTCGTTGTGATTGAACCGAATCATTTAAACGATTGAATCATTCAGAAACGAATCAGTTAGACTCTAAACAGTGAGTCGTTGTGATTGAACCGAATCATTTAAACGATTGAATCATTCAGGAACGAATCAGAGAGACTCTAAACAGTGAGTCGCTGCGATTGAACTGAATCATTTAAACGATTGAATCATTCAGAAACTAATCAGTGAGACTCTAAACAGTGAGTCGCTGCGATTGAACTGAATCATTTAAACGATTGAATCATTCAGAAACGAATCAGTGAGACTCCAAACAATGAGTCGTTGTGATTGAACCGAATCATTTAAACGATTGAATCATTCAGAAACGAATCAGTTAGACTCTAAACAGTGAGTCGTTGTGATTGAACCGAATCATTTAAACGATTGAATCATTCAGGAACGAATCAGAGAGACTCTAAACAGTGAGTCACTGCGATTGAACCGAATCATTTAAACGATTGAATCATTCAGAAACGAATCAGTTAGACTCTAAACAGTGAGTCGTTGTGATTGAACCGAATCATTTAAACGATTGAATCATTCAGGAACGAATCAGAGAGACTCTAAACAGTGAGTCGCTGCGATTGAACCGAATCATTTAAACGATTGAATCATTCAGAAACTAATCAGTGAGACTCTAAACAGTGAGTCGATGTGATTGAACCGAATCATTTAAACAATTGAATCATTCAGGAAGGAATCAGTGAGACTCTAAATTGTGTTTAGAATTAATTCTGTTGGTGAAATAGAGCAAAAACAGCCAATATGGCATCTAAAACGTAAGTCTCTTGTTATTAACATTGATTTTATTCAACAGTTCAATAAACAATATCACATTTGTAACCATGCAGATTTTTAAAGAAAAAAACTGCACTCTTTGTGTGATATTGATTAACTATATGAATTGATATACATGTTCTGCCCGCTTATCTTGAATTGTGAACATTCTTAATGCATAATAATAGACTGAATCCTGCATGAAAGAACACACTCTAAACTAGACTTCATTATTGCATTTCTGCAATATACTCGATGTCTCACGAGTTCAGTATTTGCGCTAAACCTGCGCAGCGTGAAATTCCCCGAGAGATTAATGAGTGAACATAACTTACGAAGAGATTTGACAGCCTTACAGCTGACTTGTACCTGCATTTGGCGGGTGTTAATTTCAAAGCATGCATTAATTCTTTAAACGCACCTGAGTGTCTTTCTCCTGTTGCCTTGCATCCTGGTACTTTCTACAGGAGATGCTGAGCTGGTCCCTCACCTGGAGCATCCAGCAAAGTGCACACAACTCACGAAAACACACTGAACAAAGGCAGAAAACCATTGAGCTTCACATAGACACCACTGCCTAAAACTTCTGACAGCTAAATGCATTAAACACACTTATGATTGTCGTAGTGACACTATCCATGTCTTTGCTGGGCCCTGTTTGGAAGAACCCACGATGAGTGGAGAATTTCCTCAGTCCATCAGGAATCGGTTCGGACGCTTTCTTCCAGATCTACCAACATCAATGAGATTATTAACACAATATACAAACTAGTACTAACTCCCAAAGAATACTAAGACATTGTATAACACCTTGTGCAGTAAGTGTCTGCTGCGATGCAGGTTGCTGATGTACCACTGCGCCGCGGGCCGAGAGCTGTGTGCCGCCCTGAAGAGCATCAGAACCTTCTGAACCAGCCCGGAGACCTGACCGCGAGACTCCCTCTCCAGAACCAGAGCTGCATCTCTCACAGAGTCCTGAGGAGAAGCGGAAGATGAGGCGGGCGCTGTAGCTATGTTTCCATCATCCTCGCTCTAAGCGCACTTCGAAGTATCGCATCAGAACTAGAGATCGACCGATATATCGCTTTACCGATATTTAAGCATTTTACCATAATCGGATATCGGGTTTTTAAAAAACTTTTTTTGTGTTTTTTTTTTTTTTGTCACATACACAATTATAGAGAGTATAAGCAGCAGTGAAATGTGTTGCACACACACCTGGAGCAGTGGACACACACACACACACCTGGAGCAGTGGACACACACACACCTGGAGCAGTGGACACACACACACACACCTGGAGCAGTGGGCACACACACACACACACACACACCTGGAGCAGTGGGCACACACACACACACACACACCTGGAGCAGTGGGCGCACACACACACACACACACACACAAACACACACACCTGGAGCAGTGGGCACACACACACACACACACACACACACACACACACACACACACACACACACCTGGAGCAGTGGGCACACACACACACACACACCTGGAGCAGTGGACACACACACACACACACACCTGGAG
>CM049838.1:26121421-26141421 GCA_027422435.1 Schizopygopsis pylzovi
GTGTGTGTGAAAGAGTGAGCGTGTGAGAGAGAGTGTGTGTGTGTGTGTGTGTGTGTGTGTGTGTGTGAGAGAGTGAGTGAGTGAGCGAGCGAGAGAGTGTGTGAGAGAGTGAGTGCGAGTGTGTGTGTGTGTGTGTGTGTGTGTGTGTGTGTGTGTGTGTGTGTGAAAGAGTGAGCGAGTGAGAGAGTGTGTGTGTGTGTGTGTGTGTGTGTGTGTGTGTGTGTGTGTGTGTGTGTGTGAAAGAGTGAGCGAGTGAGTGAAAGAGTGAGCGAGCGAACTATATATTGAAGAACTTTATATAAATATAATCACTACATTTAAATAAAAATCGTTTTATTTGTTACAATTATTTGTTAAAGTTATTTAAAATTATTTTATTCAATGTGTAAATATTTATAATAATAGTTCTTCAACAAAAATATAAAAGCAAAACATTACAATTAATTATAAACCTTGTATAATTAATACAATTATAAAAAATATAAAAATGTAGTTATTGCAAAAACTGTTTTTGTAAAAAGAAATATTGAAATGCAGTTAAAACTATAACAATTATATTTTATCTGTCACAAAACAGCATTATATATTTATATTATATAAAACTATAAAATTAGAACTTTTTAAAACCAGTATATACATTTATCACTAAAACATTATAAAAGTATTTAAATATATATATATATTTAAATACTGTTAAATATAAAAATGTACAAGTAATTGTATTTTAATGTGTATTTTTAAATAATTTTACTCAATTTGTAGATATAAGTTTTTTTATAAAACTAATTTTTTATTTTTTTTAGATTTTTTTTTATTATAGATTTTTAAACAAATTAATTAAAAACATTTAATTCAACAAAATAAAAAAGTTTAATTGTTTTTATATTCAGTTAAAAGTTATGAAAAAATCTGAAAGATGAGTTTTTGTAGGAAAAAATGAATACAGATGTAAAAATGTTGATTAAAATAAGACAAAGAATAGGAAAAGAAAAACAATTCTACATAAAAAAAAATTAATTAAAAAAATAATAATTGAAAAATACATTTAATTTATGTTAAATTAATTATAAACTTTGTATAGCTAATACAGTTATTCATATTTTAATAAAAAATAAACATTTATGATATTATCAAAAAATATATTGTTAAGCATAATGTGTTTTTTGTCATGCTGTCACACAGTCTGACCGGAGTGCTCTCAGTGTACTGTGTGAGGTCTGCGGTGTCCTGCAGGTACAGAGCTGGAGCAGACAGCGGCGCTGCTGTCTCTTTAAGAGCCTGAAGACTTGCTGTGAGCATCAGAGTGGACATGGACTCCAGCCTGGACCTGGACTGAGGCTGAAACACCCAGAAGCAGCTAGTGACCATCAGAACAGCAACAACACAACACAAGAGTCACTAGGGCTGGGAGATTAATTAATATGTGTGTCCCTGGAGCACAAAACCAGTATATTTGTAGCAATAGCCAACAATACATTGTATGGGTTAAAATTATAAATGTTTATTTAATGCCAAAAATCATTAGATATTAAGATCATGTAAATATCCTATCGTAAATGTATCAACACTTAATTTTTGATTATTAACATGCATTGCTAAGAACTTCATTTGAACATCTTTAAAGGTGATTTTCTCAATATTTCGACAAACCATAACAAACCATACATCAATGGAAATATAATTTATTCAGATTTCAGATGATGCATAAATCTCAATTTCACAAAATTGACCCTTAAGACTGGTTTTGTTTATTTAAAATTAATTTTTAGTTCATGCATCTTTTCTGCAAAGATATAAAAAAATATATTTATTTAAGATGTGCTGCACTCGGAATACAATTTTTTTTAACTAAAGAAAAAGTTACTTGAATCATGTTTTAGTCACATTTTAAAAATCATAAAAATTTGAGAATCGGCCAAACATTCTAAAAAAATTTAGATTTTAATGAGTTGTCATATCAGCCCCTTCTGTAACTAGCACCCCCTGCGCTGACCTGAGACCTGCGTGTGTGCTCCAGTCCCTGCGCAGCGTCCAGCAGGGCGGCGCTCATCACAGCCGTAGCAGACGGCCGCTCGCTCGTCCTCAGCACCGTCAGCATGTAGCCGTCCGACACGATGAGCAGCGGCTGGCGAGGATGCCACGTGACGGAGAAGCGCTGTCTCATGGGGTCACGGAGCGACACGCTGGAGCTGGACACGCCCCCGTCCTGTGACTGCATCGCCCCCGGAGCTCTACGGAGGGAACACATGCATATAGTCAGAAAACCTTTCATGCATCTGATATAAAGCTTGCATTACTATCACTAGACAAAAACACACAGCTGTGGATCGTTCAGATAACAACACAGTGTTAAGAATCAAGGGGGTGAAAACTTTTGAACAAACGTGTAAACTGGTCATTTTTATAAACTATTATTTTCTCTTGTGGAATATATGTACACATCTTTTATGTGAAATATCTTATTCAGGTCAGTACTAAATAAACAATAACATGCATTTTGTATGATCCCTCTTATTTTAATAATAGTAATAATATAATAATATATGCAAAATAATGCATTATTTTGGTAAAATAATTAACATTATGTCGATTCTGAAAGGTGTATGTAAACTTTTGACTTCAACTGTATATATATATAAAAATAAAAATTAATTAAGATTATTTAAACCAATAAAAATGTTAATTATTTGTTTAAAATAATTATTAAATGTGTTAATATTTGTATAATAAAAAGCTACATTTAAACTTTTATACATTCTATAATAAATATTACAATTATAATTTTTTTGTTCTTTTTTTATGAAATAAGAAAACTTTATTCTCGAGAAAATGTCTATTTTTCTAAACATTAATTTTATTTATAAACAATTAAATATGTCATAAATCCTGAAAGATCTGTAAAAAAAAAAAAAAATAATACATATGTAAAAATATTTATTTATATAAGTATTTATCTAATAAAAATATTATTTCTGCAAGTTATGTATATATTTAATAAATACAACATTAAAAACTATTTTCATAATTAAGTATTTAAATAATTGTTTTAAATGTGTAAATATCTGTATAATTAAAACACATGTGCATAATTAATAAAAGGATAAAAAAACATTAGTCAATTCAAAAAAAGTTTAATCAATCTAAAATGTTAACAGTTAAAATCATATCATGAAACTTGAAAAATAATAAATACATAATGTTTATGAAAAATAAAAGTTTGACTGCATTTCTTCCATTAATGCTTCTAAACGAGTTCAATATGAGGTTCGCTCAGTGACGCTGGACGGGTCGTTAAATGACACTAACGAGAGGAAGTGATTAATTACCTGTAGGTGACCAGCGGGTGAAGAGGCAGGAAGTGGGCGGAGCCAAACTCAATACTGCATCCTGTCGTGGAGAGCGAGACGAGTCCACCCAGACGCGCCAGCATCAGCAGAGAGCCTCTCTTCAGCACACAGGCCAGATAAAGCCCTTCTGGAGTCCAGCTCACAGACCCGGCCCAGTACGACCTGCAGGAGCACACAGGCCAGATAAAGACCGTCTGGAATCCAGCTCACAGACCCGGCCCAGTACGACCTGCAGGAGCACACAGGCCAGATAAAGACCGTCTGGAGTCCAGCTCACAGACCCGGCCCAGTACGACCTGCAGGAGCACACAGGCCAGATAAAGCCCTTCTGGAGTCCAGCTCACCGACCCGGCCCAGTATGACCTGCAGGAGCACACAGGCCAGATAAAGCCCTTCTGGAGTCCAGCTCACAAACACGGCCCAGTACGACCTGCAGGAGCACACAGGCCAGATAAAGCCCTTCTGGAGTCCAGCTCACCGACCCGGCCCAGTACGACCTGCAGGAGCACACAGGCCAGATAAAGCCCTTCTGGAGTCCAGCACACAGACCCGGCCCAGTACGACCTGCAGGAGCACACAGGCCAGATAAAGCCCATCTGGAGTCCAGCTAAAAGACCCGGCCCAGTACGACTTGCAGGAGCACACAGGCCAGATAAAGCCCTTCTGGAGTCCAGCTCACAAACACGGCCCAGTACGACCTGCAGGAGCACACAGGCCAGATAAAGACCGTCTGGAGTCCAGCTCACAGACCCGGCCCAGTACGACCTGCAGGAGCACACAGGCCAGATAAAGCCCTTCTGGAGTCCAGCTCACAGACCCGGTCCAGTACGACCTGCAGGAGCACACAGGCCAGATAAAGACCGTCTGGAGTCCAGCTCACAGACCCGGCCCAGTATGACCTGCAGGAGCACACAGGCCAGATAAAGCCCTTCTGGAGTCCAGCTCACAAACACGGCCCAGTACGACCTGCAGGAGCACACAGGCCAGATAAAGACCGTCTGGAGTCCAGCTCACAGACCCGGCCCAGTACGACCTGCAAGAGCACACAGGCCAGATAAAGACCGTCTGGAGTCCAGCTCACAGACCCGGCCCAGTACGACCTGCAGGAGCACACAGGCCAGATAAAGCCCTTCTGGAGTCCAGCTCACCGACCCGGCCCAGTACGACCTGCAGGAGCACACAGGCCAGATAAAGACCGTCTGGAGTCCAGCTCACAGACCCGGCCCAGTACGACCTGCAGGAGCACACAGGCCAGATAAAGCCCTTCTGGAGTCCAGCTGACCGACCCGGCCCAGTACGACCTGCAGGAGCACACAGGCCAGATAAAGCCCTTCTGGAATCCAGCTCACAGACCCCGGCCCAGTACGACCTGCAGGAGCACACAGGCCAGATAAAGCCCTTCTGGAGTCCAGCTCACAAACCCGGCCCAGTACGACCTGCAGGAGCACACAGGCCAGATAAAGACCGTCTGGAGTCCAGCTCACAGACCTGGCCCAGTACGACCTGCAGGAGCACACAGGCCAGATAAAGCCCTTCTGGAGTCCAGCTCACCGACCCGGCCCAGTACGACCTGCAGGAGCACACAGGCCAGATAAAGACCGTCTGGAGTCCAGCTCACCGACCCGGCCCAGTACGACCTGCAGGAGCACACAGGCCAGATAAAGACCGTCTGGAGTCCAGCCCACAGACCTGGCCCAGTACGACCTGCAGGAGCACACAGGCCAGATAAAGACCGTCTGGAGTCCAGCTCACAGACCCGGCCCAGTACGACCTGCAGGAGCACACAGGCCAGATAAAGACCGTCTGGAGTCCAGCCCACAGACCTGGCCCAGTACGACCTGCAGGAGCACACAGGCCAGATAAAGCCCTTCTGGAGTCCAGCTCACAGACCCGGCCCAGTACGACTTGCAGGAGCACACAGGCCAGATAAAGCCCTTCTGGAGTCCAGCTCACAGACCCGGCCCAGTACGACCTGCAGGAGCACACAGGCCAGATAAAGCCCTTCTGGAGTCCAGCTCACAGACCCGGCACAGTACGACTTGCAGGAGCACACAGGCCAGATAAAGCCCTTCTGGAGTCCAGCTCACAGACCCGGCCCAGTACGACCTGCAGGAGCACACAGGCCAGATAAAGACCATCTGGAGTCCAGCTCACAGACCCGGCCCAGTACGACCTGCAGGAGCACACAGGCCAGATAAAGACCGTCTGGAGTCCAGCTAAAAGACCCGGCCCAGTACGACCTGCAGGAGCACACAGGCCAGATAAAGACCGTCTGGAGTCCAGCTCACAGACCCGGCCCAGTACGACCTGCAGGAGCACACAGGCCAGATAAAGCCCGTCTGGAGTCCAGCTCACAGACCCGGCCCAGTACGACCTGCAGGAGCACACAGGCCAGATAAAGACCGTCTGGAGTCCAGCTCACAGACCCGGCCCAGTACGACCTGCAGGAGTACACAGGCCAGATAAAGCCCTTCTGGAGTCCAGCTCACCGACCCGGCCCAGTACGACCTGCAGGAGCACACAGGCCAGATAAAGCCCTTCTGGAGTCCAGCTCACCGACCCGGCCCAGTACGACCTGCAGGAGCACACAGGCCAGATAAAGCCCTTCTGGAGTCCAGCTTACAGACCCGGCCCAGTATGACCTGCAGGAGCACACAGGCCAGATAAAGCCCTTCTGGAGTCCAGCTCACAAACACGGCCCAGTACGACCTGCAGGAGCACACAGGCCAGATAAAGACCGTCTGGAGTCCAGCTCACAGACCCGGCCCAGTACGACCTGCAGGAGCACACAGGCCAGATAAAGCCCTTCTGGAGTCCAGCTAAAAGACCCGGCCCAGTACGACTTGCAGGAGCACACAGGCCAGATAAAGCCCTTCTGGAGTCCAGCTCACAAACACGGCCCAGTACGACCTGCAGGAGCACACAGGCCAGATAAAGACCGTCTGGAGTCCAGCTCACAGACCCGGCCCAGTAGAACCTGCAGGAGCACACAGGCCAGATAAAGACCGTCTGGAGTCCAGCTCACAGACCCGGCCCAGTACGACCTGCAGGAGCACACAGGCCAGATAAAGCCCTTCTGGAGTCCAGCTCACAGACCCGGCCCAGTACGACTTGCAGGAGCACACAGGCCAAATAAAGCCCTTCTGGAGTCCAGCTCACCGACCCGGCCCAGTACGACCTGCAGGAGCACACAGGCCAGATAAAGCCCTTCTGGAGTCCAGCTCACAAACACGGCCCAGTACGACCTGCAGGAGCACACAGGCCAGATAAAGACCGTCTGGAGTCCAGCTCACAGACCCGGCCCAGTACGACCTGCAGGAGCACACAGGCCAGATAAAGCCCTTCTGGAGTCCAGCTAAAAGACCCGGCCCAGTACGACTTGCAGGAGCACACAGGCCAGATAAAGCCCTTCTGGAGTCCAGCTCACAAACACGGCCCAGTACGACCTGCAGGAGCACACAGGCCAGATAAAGACCGTCTGGAGTCCAGCTCACAGACCCGGCCCAGTATGACCTGCAGGAGCACACAGGCCAGATAAAGACCGTCTGGAGTCCAGCTCACAGACCCGGCCCAGTACGACCTGCAGGAGCACACAGGCCAGATAAAGCCCTTCTGGAGTCCAGCTCACAGACCCGGCCCAGTACGACTTGCAGGAGCACACAGGCCAAATAAAGCCCTTCTGGAGTCCAGCTCACAGACCCGGCCCAGTACGACCTGCAGGAGCACACAGGCCAGATAAAGACCATCTGGAGTCCAGCTCACAGACCCGGCCCAGTACGACCTGCAGGAGCACACAGGCCAGATAAAGCCCTTCTGGAGTCCAGCTCACCGACCCGGCCCAGTACGACCTGCAGGAGCACACAGGCCAGATAAAGCCCTTCTGGAGTCCAGCTCACAGACCCGGCCCAGTACGACCTGCAGGAGCACACAGGCCAGATAAAGCCCTTCTGGAGTCCAGCTCACAGACCCGGCCCAGTACGACCTGCAGGAGCACACAGGCCAGATAAAGCCCTTCTGGAGTCCAGCTCACCGACCCGGCCCAGTACGACCTGCAGGAGCACACAGGCCAGATAAAGACCGTCTGGAGTCCAGCTCACAGACCCGGCCCAGTACGACCTGCAGGAGCACACAGGCCAGATAAAGCCCTTCTGGAGTCCAGCTCACAGACCCAGCCCAGTACGACCTGCAGGAGCACACAGGCCAGATAAAGCCCTTCTGGAGTCCAGCTCACAGACCCGGCCCAGTACGACCTGCAGGAGCACACATCCCAGATAAAGCCCTTCTGGAGTCCCGCTCACAGACCCGGCCCAGTACGACCTGCAGGAGCACACAGGCCAGATAAAGCCCTTCTGGAGTCCCGCTCACAGACCCAGCCCAGTACGACCTGCAGGAGCACACAGGCCAGATAAAGCCCTTCTGGAGTCCAGCTCACAGACCCGGCCCAGTACGACCTGCAGGAGCACACATCCCAGATAAAGCCCTTCTGGAGTCCAGCTCACAGACCCGGCCCAGTACGACCTGCAGGAGCACACAGGCCAGATAAAGACCGTCTGGAGTCCAGCTCACAGACCCGGCCCAGTACGACCTGCAGGAGCACACAGGCCAGATAAAGACCGTCTGGAGTCCAGCTCACAGACCCGGCCCAGTACGACCTGCAGGAGCACACAGGCCAGATGAAGCCCTTCTGGAGTCCAGCTCACAGACCCGGCCCAGTACGACCTGCAGGAGCACACAGCACTCTTACTGCCTCCTAACACCATGTCCTAACTACACGCGACGCGACAGAATCAATCAAATATCACAGCCAATCAGAAGAATGTGTGGGCGGAGTCTCCCTGGAAGCGCACTGCTCTCACCACAGCCAATCAGAAGAGTGTGTGGGCGGAGCCTCCCTGGAAGCGCACTGCTCTCACCACAGCCAATCAGAAGAGTGTGCGGGCGGAGTCTCCCTGGAAGCGCACTGCTCTCGCAATGAAATTAGTATGTTTATAATCTAATTCATAAATATTAAACATTTGCAACTGATGCACGCTGTTAATCAATGCTTCGTTACCTCTCCCTCCTCTAATCACATGACCGGATCCATCACCCCGCTCTGTTCACAATTCACAAATTAAGCACTGACAGTGTTTAATAATCACCCACCTCGCATATTTAGCTGGTAAACTGAGCGTCTTAACGCCACACCCTCCTAACAGACTGGACACGGTCACAAAGTTCTGAGTGCTGATGAACAACACCTGCGTCACCTGATAGAAACACACACACACACACACACACACACACACACACACACACAGACACACACACACAGACACACACACACAGACAGACACACACAAACACACACAGACACACACACACAGACACACAGACAGACAGACACACACACACACACACACACACACACACAGACACACACACACAGACACACAGACAGACAGACACACACAAACACACACAGACACACACACACAGACACACAGACAGACACACACATACACAGACACACACATACACAGACACAGACACACACACACACACACACACACAGACACAGACAGAAACACACACATACACAGAAACACACACATACACAGACACACACACATACACACACACAGACACACACACACACAGACACAAAGACACACACACAGACACACACACACACACAGACACACAGACACACACAGACACACACACACACACAGAAACACACACATATGCTTTAATTAAACCCCTGCACATATCTTCCCAGATCGACGGCTACGGAGTGCAGTGCTGGGTTCACCTGTGGGTCTGTCTGGTTCAGGACGACGGCTAGTAGTTGACCGTCTGGAGAGAAGGCCGGGACCAGAGCGCCTCTGGACTTCACCGGTTTACACGGAGGCCGGAGCTGGTTGAGTGGGTAAGACCTAGAGATCCAGCGGACACTGAACCCCGCTGAACTGAGGAACAAAGAGCAGAGGACGAGTCCGGGAGATGCACAGCTTCAATGCAATGCAAAAGGGTCTAATTATTATAATTCAATAAATAAGCCCCTACAGGTTTCTGCCTGCATGTATTATATTTTCTCATTTTATATTTTTGTATATTATATTGTGCGAAACTTAAAATGCATAAATATAATATTTAAGTATGGAACAGCGTATCCCCTATTTTCTTCTTTAATATTTTGTAAAATATAATTTTATTGTTGCTCATTATTTGTACATCATAGTGATTAATTCTAGTATATAAATGAATATCCTCTATACAGCCACTTACTGTATATATGCATAAATACATATTTTTAAAAGACAGTCACTTGTAGGCATATTTATGTGCTTGTGAGACATTAAGCAAATTTTCTATATTTTAACAATTTTGATAATTTGTGTGTTAATTAGTTTATTTTTAAACTAAAGAAACTTGAAGAAAATGTCTTGTTTAGATCAAGTCTTTCCGCACTCTATATCACCTGTATTTGTGGTATTTATTATTTTATTTACATTTATACATTTAGCAGATGCTTTTATCCAAAGCGACTTACTATATTCATGCTATACATATTTTTGTCAGTACATGTGTTCCCTGGGAATCGAACCCACAACCTTTGTACTGCTAGCGCAATGCTCTAACCACTGAGCCACAGGAACATGTGTTCTTTTATATTTTGAACTGTGCAAGCATAACACGTAGGCTTTTATTTTGACAAAATTGTGCCGAAAGCAATATAACAAAAGAGACTACTGTTCAATAAATAATTACATTTAGTATTAATAACAACCACCAGTGCTTTTAACCCCTTACCTGTCACCCCCCCTGTCCGCCCTTTTTGAAAATAGACTTGAAAGTGCATTAATTTACATTTACATTTATGCATTTAACAGACGCTTTTAAAAGCGACTTACAATTGCATTCAGGTTATACATTTTCATGTGTGTTCCCTGGGAATCGAACCCACAACCTTTTGCGCTGCTGACGCAATGCTCTACCACTGAGCCACACAGGAACATTAATTAAAGTTAAATTGTTATAATTCATGAATGCAGATCTATGTTTGGTCTCTGTTTAAAGAAGACAATCAGCAGATTATTGCAGAAGTGAAATCATTTTTAAAAAATGAAAGTAAAAAAGTTGCAATTTACTGTAAATAAAATAAAATGTACTATTTTTATTATATTTTACAAAAAAATATATATTTACAAAAAAATTATTTTAATCCAAATTTGACATAAAATTAAAGCCATATGTCTAAATAAGTTGTGTTCCAAATTTGAAGTTGATATAAAAAAAATTGAGGTTACTATGAAATTTTGTTTAGGCGTTATACCACAAACAGCCACCGGGTGCCATCCAAACCTATTTAATTAGTTTTTATGCATTTTTCAGTCACAAATGTATCAATTTCTCTCTCACTGTTACACTTATCACAAAACAACCACCAAATATGGAATCTTGAGACTCAGACCTTTCCGATGATATGTGTGTTGTCAAGATATAAACCTATTATAATAAATGTGTAATATGACACCTCCCACAAAGGGGGAGGAGCCTTCTAAAATATTTTAAAGTACCATTTCGATGGTAACGCAATGTCCGATTTCAAAACGGTTTTCACGGGATGAATCTTGAGGTTTTAAATAATATATGATGATTGCTAAAACATGTGATAGTATAAAAAGGAAAATAATATAATTTTTGTCTCAAAGATCAGCGCTCCTGTTTTGAGGTGCACTTTTGTCATAATTCTAGTTATATTTTTTAACAACAAACAGTGGTCAAATATCTATTTGAGTCTTGAACCTTTCCAGCGATGTATATATAGTTTGTCATGATTCGATTAGGATTTATTAGTAATATATTGACGAAAAATCTGGCGTCCCGTATACGGGACGGTGAAAGTTAATAAGCAAGAGCTGTAATTTATAATAAATAAAAACACATCTAACCTGAGTTTGTCGTCCCACGTCGAGTCCCACTGGATCTTCAGAAAGCTGACGATGAGCTGCGCGTCAGCAATGAAGAGAAACGCGCTCAGACTCACGTCACCAACTGACTAAAAACACCAGAGTCGAATAAAACACATGCACAAGAAAGCTGAACATCTGCATCGGATCGGTGCTTCTACCTGGTTCTTCACAAACACACTGTGAACGGAAGCCTCTTTGTGTTTAGTGGAGGGCAGCTGAATGTTGTCCTGGCCTGCTATCTGCCTCCAGCGTCCCGGGACTGTGGTGTCCCGCGGGCCGCTCAGAACCAGAGGTGAAGAACACTCCCAGAGGAACACCTGTCCGGTCACAGCGGCCACGAGGACTCTGTGTGCGTTCTCCGAAACCAGCAGAGAAAGCCCAGTCGCTGAACCTTCGTGAGACAAGAACGCGTTCTGTCCAATCAGAAACTCTTATTTTTAACTGTTAAGTCGCTTGACAAGAGTGTTTGCACACACAAGGAATTTGGACCTTTAAAAACCTAGTGCAGACAACATATAATTAAGGCAATTAAAAACACTAATACGCGATTAGATAAAAACGTTCGTCAAGACAAACTTTAGGTTGGCTTGAGAAAGCCTAAAAGTTTTAGGCAGTTGTAAAAGCTTGAAGTTTGAACATTTAGATGGATTACATAGATGTTGTCATTAGCATGCTTCTGGCATGATTAGCATGTTGCTAGCATGATGCTAGCATGATTAGCAAGTAACTAGCATGTGACTAGTATGTTTCTAACATGATTAGCAAGTAACTAGCATGTCGCTAGCATGATTAGCATGTGACTAGCATGTTTCTAACATGATTACCATGTTACTAGCATGATGCTATCATTAGCAAGTAACTAGCATGTCGCTAGCATGTTTCTAGCATTATTATCATGTGAATAGCATGATTAGCATGTTTCTAGTATGATTAGCATTATGTTAGCATGATTAGCATGTCGCTAGGATGTTTCTAGCATTATTATCATGTGAATAGCATGATTAGCATGTTTCTAGTATGATTAGCATTATGTTAGCATGATTAGCAAGTGACTTGCATGTTTCTAGTATGATTAGCATGTGACTATCATGTTACTAGCATGTTTAGCATAATGCTAGCATGATTAGCATTATTAGCATGTGACTAGCCTGTTTCTAGCATGATTAGCATGTGACTAGCATGTTACTAACATGATTAGCATGTGACCATTCTGTTTCTAGCATTATTAACATGTGACTAACATGTTACTAGCATGATTAACATGTGACTAGCATGATAAGCATATTACTAGCATGATGCTAGCATGATTATCAAGTAACTCGCATGTCGCTAACATGTTTCTAGCATGATTAGCATGTGACTAACCTGTTTCTAGCATGATTACCATGATGCTAGCATGATTAGCAAGTAACTAGCATGTCTTTAACATGATTAGCATGTTTCTAGCATGATTAGCATGTCGCTAGGATAGACAGACAGATAGCTTTATTCAATTTCTGTACCTAAAAACTAATGCTACAGACCGAACATTAAAATCACAGTTTATTATTTTATTTGTATCTTTATTGTATTTATTTGTGCTATTGCTTGTAGTTAGATTATTCTTATTTTCTTAATTTTTATTTGACAGTACAGTTTTGCCCTAAATATTAAAGTTAAAAGCGTCTTCATCGTTAGTCTTCTCCAGATGTTAACTGGTGGACTGTGGATTATTGAGAAGCTTTTATCAGACTCTCATTCTGACGGCACCCATTCACTTACATTGCTGAGACATGTCTCCAAAACCTGATGAAGAAACAATCTCGGATGACCTGAAGGTGCTAATTTTGATTTTAATTCCCATAAATGCCATTATTACCATGCAGCTGCTTAGAAATAGTGTTCCTGTGGCTCAGTGGTAGAGCATTGCGTTAGCAGCAGAAAGGTTGTGGGTTCGATTCCCAGGGAACACACATGTATAGCCTGAATACTGTAAGTGGCTTTGGATAAAAGCGTCTGATAAATGCATAAATGTAAATAAAAAGACAGACCTTTGATGGAAGAAAGCAGCTGCTGCAGCTCAGGAACAGCGGAGACCGTCTTCAGCGAATCCTTGTCTTTGTTCCACAGGAAGACTTCTCCAGAGAGCAGAACCCCCCCCAGCCACACGCCTGCAAACAACACGGTTAAACCCCCCCGAGACCACCGCAGCAGCAGCAGCAGCGCTGGAGACTCATCACACATCTCGTTTACCGTTCTGAGACGCTGACATGGTCAGCACCTTCTGCAGCAGCGGCTGGAGCTTCGGGTTCTGCTTTCTGCTCCGTCCCGAAGCCAAATGTATTTCGCTGATCCGGCTGTCATCTAACAGAAAAACACCCTCCTTCTCCTGGAAGTAACGTATATCACATATACATCCAAATTGAGATTTATGCATCATCTGAACACTGAATAAATAGCTTGGAAAATCTGGTGCAAAAAAAATCTAAATATTGAGAAAATCACCTTTAAAGATGTTCAAATGAAGTTCTTAGCAATGCATATTAATACGTTTTGATATATTTACGGTAGGAACTTTACATGATCTTAATATCCTATGGATTTAGAGTCTCACTGATTCGTTCCTGAGTGAATCAATCGTTTAAATGATTCAGTTCATTCGCAGCGACTCACTGTTTAGAGTCTCACTGATTCGTTCCTGAGTGAATCAATCGTTTAAATGATTCAGTTCATTCGCAGCGACTCACTGTTTAGAGTCTCACTGATTCGTTTCTGAGTGAATCATTCATTTAAATGATTTGGTTCATTCACAGCGACTCACTGTTTAAAGTCTCACTGATCCGTTTCTGAGTGAATCAATCGTTTAAATGATCCAGTTCATTCGCAGCGACTCACTGTTTAGAGTCTCACTGATTCGTTTCTGAGTGAATCAATCGTTTAAATGATTCAGTTCATTCGCAGCGACTCACTGTTTAGAGTCTCACTGATTCGTTTCTGAGTGAATCATTCGTTTAAATGATTCGGTTCATTCGCAACGACTCACTGTTTAGAGTCTCACTGATTCGTTTCTGAGTGAATCATTCGTTTAAATGATTCAGTTCATTCGCAGCGACTCACTGTTTAGAGTCTCACTGATTCGTTTCTGAGTGAATCAATCGTTTAAATTATTCAGTTCATTCGCAGCGACTCACTGTTTAGAGTCTCACTGATTCGTTTCTGAGTGAATCATTCGTTTAAATGATTCAGTTCATTCGCAGCGACTCACTGTTTAGAGTCTCACTGATTCGTTCCTGAGTGAATCAATCGTTTAAATGATTCAGTTCATTCGCAGCGACTCACTGTTTAGAGTCTCACTGATTCGTTTCTGAGTGAATCAATCGTTTAAATGATTCAGTTCATTCGCAGCGACTCACTGTTTAGAGTCTCACTGATTCGTTTCTGAGTGAATCAATCGTTTAAATGATTCAGTTCATTCGCAGCGACTCACTGTTTAGAGTCTCACTGATTCGTTTCTGAGTGAATCATTCGTTTAAATGATTCAGTTCATTCGCAGCGACTCACTGTTTAGAGTCTCACTGATTCGTTCCTGAGTGAATCATTCGTTTAAATGATTCAGTTCATTCACAGCGACTCACTGTTTAGAGTCTCACTGATTCGTTCCTGAGTGAATCAATCGTTTAAATGATTCAGTTCATTCGCAGCGACTCACTGTTTAGAGTCTCACTGATTCGTTCCTGAGTGAATCATTCGTTTAAATGATTCAGTTCATTCACAGCGACTCACTGTTTAGAGTCTCACTGATTCGTTCCTGAATGATTCAATCGTTTAAATGATTCAGTTCATTCACAGCGACTCACTGTTTAGAGTCTCACTGATTCGTTCCTGAATGATTCAATCGTTTAAATGATTCGGTTCATTCGCAGCGACTCACTTATGAACACTGACTCGCTGCTGCCACCTGCTGCCGGTTTTACTTTCACACTCAAAGAATCTTTTTATTATAAAATAATTTCAGATATCAATATTCAATGTGTTATGTTTAAAATATCCAAGCACTCTAAAATATTAAAGCAGGGTGTAAATACATCCAAACGTCTTCAGATGAAACTTATGCAAAGATTAATTTAGCTGGTTTCATTAACAGCCCTAAATGTCTCATTATGTTAATTGACTAATTCAATGTATTAATTTGATTCAAAATAGGCACAGTTTTAGAAAAAAAATACCTTTATTAATTTATTATGATTTTTAATAAAGCACTTTTAATGGCTTTATTAAAAGTTAAATTGCTGGAATAAATTTCAACTTAAATGAAAATATTAATTTCTATATGAAGAATATCAGAAACTGTCCACGGTAGTCGGATATCAGCACGATAACACACTCGGCAAAGTTATCGTAGTTGAAAACATGGCATAAAATATGGAGATGTCATATGTTTGACTATTAGCGTGTGATGATCTCACCCGGCCCAGCCAGCAGAACCTGGGCCACGGCTTTCTGTGCTTGATGCTGGACGATAACAACACCTCCAGCTTCACCTCCATCCTCAGCACCGACGGGGGGGGGTGCTACAGCCTCCAGCTGAAACAAGGACACGTTACATGTGATGCAACACACTGCAGCAGCTATGAATCATACGCTACATCATCACTCAGAAACATATTTCACTTATTGTGAGTAAATCTGTGTGTGTGTGTGTGTGTGTGATTGTGTGTGATTGTGTGTGTGTGTGTGTGTGTGTGTGTGTGTGTATATATGTGTGTGTGTGAGTGTGTGTGAGAGAGTGTGTGTGTGTGTGTGTGTGTAATTGTGTTTGCGTGAGTGTGTGTGTGTTTGTTTGATTGTGTGTGTGATTGTGTGTGTGTGTGTGTGTGTGTGTGTGTGTGTGTGTGTGTGATTTACGTATTATTTATACGTAAATAAATATATTTATATTTATGTATGTGTGTAAATAATATAGATAGATATTATATATATGTATATATATATATTTAAATGTATATTTAATCACTACATTTAAATTATTTGTTACAATTATTAGTAAAAGTTATTTAAAATTATTTTATTAAATGTGTAAATATTTATAAAATAGTTCTTCAACAAAAATATAAAAGCCAAACATTAAAATTAATTATAAACCTTGTATAATTAATACAATTATAAAAAGTATAAAATTGAGTTATAGCAAAAACTGTGTTTATGTAAAAAACTATATGGATATGCAGATAAAACTATAACAATGATATTTTATCTGTCACAAAACAGCATTATTAAGATATTACATTAAATGCATAATATAACTGAAAATGAGCATACGACTTGAATTGAATTTAAAATTAATTGTATTATTATCATTTAAAAACTCAAAATCAGCAGAAAACTAAAGTACATAATTATAATACAAAATAATATGTACTCTAAATACCCTACAATAAATTGCGTTATTATTATTATTTTATTAACAACTTTCAACCGCAGCTGCAGCAGCTAAAGTAGAGTATTATAACAGCTAAACGATGAGTATAAACACAAACATCTTTCATTTCGTTTAGAAATACAAACAAACATTAATCTGAACTGTCAATATTCAACGAATCCATAAATCAGCTGCACAGTTATGATTAGCGCGCGCAGTGTTAGCGTTAGCACAACACAGCCTGTCACACACACACACACACACACACACACACACACACACACACACACACACACACACACACACACACACACACACACACACACACACACACACACGTTAAAGCGTCGGTGTACTCTACCTTCTTCATGACATGACTTTAATAAACACATTCCGCGTCTGTTTATTCCGCTGTTTTCGAATCTCCCTCCACTTCCGCTTTTCCAAACAGCGAACGCATCCCCATGATTCCCGCGGCGCTGCCATAGAAACAGACGCGTGCAGAGCGCAGCCAGCGCGCATGCGCGTTCAGAAAGTCACGTCACGTGCTCTTCAGTTAGGAGTGCACACAAAACTGAAATCTGTGTCAGGCAGCCTGATGAAAAAATGAATTTAAAATACGTTCATATTTTAGAGAATATTTGCATCACTAATGATTAATGATAACCCTAAAGATAGCTTTTCCCTCAGGCTAATGAACAGTCAGAACTAATACACCTTACAGCACACTCCCACTTTATAATATGCACTGCACTTTAACACAGTTTACTACACACACACTGCACTAATACAACAATCTGGTGGTTCTAACGCACATCCATGACATTTTGTACCCCGCTTATGTATAATCTGTTGCACCTTCGCATATTACTGTGTATATATGTGTACATAGGGTGTATTGATACTGTAATAGTACACTGTGTGCACTGAGTATATGTGTGTGTATTCTGCACATTGTCTTCTGTACAGTCTGTAAGTATGTACTGAAGTCCACGGTCATCTCCTCTGTTTTGAGCGTGTTTAGCTCCAGGTTTAGTCTGCACCAGACGTGTGTACGCAGACTCGTCTCCGTCCTGAATGAGGTCGATGACTGTGGTGTCGTCTGCTAACTTCAGGAGCTTGTTTTGAGCGCGTTTAGCTCCAGGTTTAGTCTGCACCAGACGTGTGTACGCAGACTCGTCTCCGTCCTGAATGAGGTCGATGACTGTGGTGTCGTCTGCTAACTTCAGGAGCTTGTTTTGAGCGTGTTCAGCTCCAGGTTTAGTCTGCACCAGACGTGTGTACGCAGACTCGTCTCCGTCCTGAATGAGGTCGATGACTGTGGTGTCGTCTGCTAACTTCAGGAGCTTGTTTTGAGCGCGTTCAGCTCCAGGTTTAGTCTGCACCAGACGTGTGTAAGCAGACTCGTCTCCGTCCTGAATGAGGTCGATGACTGTGGTGTCGTCTGCTAACTTCAGGAGCTTGTTTTGAGCGTGTTCAGCTCCAGGTTTAGTCTACACCAGACGTGTGTAAGCAGACTCGTCTCCGTCCTGAATGAGGGCGATGACTGTGGTGTCGTCTGCTAACTTCAGGAGCTTGTTTTGAGCGTGTTCAGCTCCAGGTTTAGTCTACACCAGACGTGTGTACGCAGACTCGTCTCCGTCCTGAATGAGGTCGATGACTGTGGTGTCTGTCGTCTGCTAACTTCAGGAGCTTGTTTTGAGCGTGTTTAGCTCCAGGTTTAGTCTGCACCAGACGTGTGTAAGCAGACTCGTCTCCGTCCTGAATGAGGTCGATGACTGTGGTGTCTGTCGTCTGCTAACTTCAGGAGCTTGTTTTGAGCGTGTTCAGCTCCAGGTTTAGTCTACACCAGACGTGTGTACACAGACTCGTCTCCGTCCTGAATGAGGTCGATGACTGTGGTGTCTGTCGTCTGCTAACTTCAGGAGCTTGTTTTGAGCGTGTTCAGCTCCAGGTTTAGTCTACACCAGACGTGTGTACACAGACTCGTCTCCGTCCTGAATGAGGTCGATGACTGTGGTGTCTGTCGTCTGCTAACTTCAGGAGCTTGTTTTGAGCGTGTTTAGCTCCAGGTTTAGTCTACACCAGACGTGTGTACGCAGACTCGTCTCCGTCCTGAATGAGGTCGATGAATGTGGTGTCGTCTGCTAACTTCAGGAGCTTGTTTTGAGCGTGTTCAGCTCCAGGTTTAGTCTACACCAGACGTGTGTACGCAGACTCGTCTCCGTCCTGAATGAGGGCGATGACTGTGGTGTCTGTCGTCTGCTAACTTCAGGAGCTTGTTTTGAGCGTGTTCAGCTCCAGGTTTAGTCTACACCAGACGTGTGTACGCAGACTCGTCTCCGTCCTGAATGAGGTCGATGACTGTGGTGTCGTCTGCTAACTTCAGGAGCTTGTTTTGAGCGTGTTTAGCTCCAGGTTTAGTCTACACCAGACGTGTGTACGCAGACTCGTCTCCGTCCTGAATGAGGTCGATGACTGTGGTGTCTGTCGTCTGCTAACTTCAGGAGCTTGTTTTGAGCGTGTTCAGCTCCAGGTTTAGTCTACACCAGACGTGTGTACGCAGACTCGTCTCCGTCCTGAATGAGGTCGATGACTGTGGTGTCGTCTGCTAACTTCAGGAGCTTGATGGAGGGGTCTTTAGATGTGCGTTCGTTAGTGTACATGGAGAAGAGCAGTGGGGAGAGAACACAGCCCTGAGGAGCGCCAGTGCTGAGCATATGTGTGTCAGGGTTGTGTCCCTTCGGTCTAGTGTTATTCATGGGTTTGTGACAGGGCCCTGATAGTCCCGTCATGTTCGGGTTTCATGTGAGCGAGTGTGCTCGAGCCGTGCGCTCTCTCTCTCTCGTCTGCGTGTCTTGTTTCGTGTCGGAGCGTGGTGTTCGGATCCGGCTCTCCTGTCTTGAGTTTCGGTTTCGTGTCGGGGTTCGGACACTCGCGGTCTGTGTTCGGTCTCATCGTGTGAGTTCGCTTGGCCGCGCGCTCTTCTGTCCACGTGTGTTTTGTTGTGGTGCGCAGCTTGTGTTTTCATTGGCTGTGTGTGTGTGTGAACACGTGGTTTATGAGTTGTCTCATTGGCTGTGTGTGTGTGTGTGTGTGTGTGTGTGTGTGAACACGGGTTTATGAGTTGTCTCATTGGCTGTGTGTGTGAACACGTGGTTTATGAGTTGTCTCATTGGCTGTGTGTGTGTGAACACGTGGTTTATGTGTTGTCTCATTAGCTGTGTGTTCGTGTCTTGTTCTGCACATGGCTGGTGATTTGTTTGCTGGCCATGTGCTTGTGTTTGTGTTTTGTGT
>CM049838.1:26148921-26158921 GCA_027422435.1 Schizopygopsis pylzovi
TGTTTTTTTTTACAATATAACAATAAAATTACAGTAATTGAACGTAGCCTTTATATAAAATATAAAGCAAAACATAAATATGCACAAAAACATTATAATCATTAAAATTATAATCTGCATTTCGAATTAACAAGTTATAAACTTGGTTTAAACTCGCACGTGACATTTTTATGCATTAAAAATTATAATCACTATATATTGTGTATAACTTAAATAATAAGGGATTGTTTAAAGAAATGCTAAAATTCCTCAGAAAATTACACCGTTTACTGAAATTTAAAACAAAACTTTATTTGTATTTTCAAATCATTTGCATCACACATTACACAAAACCAGAAGGTGGTTGAAAAGATTCAGGCTTTCATAAAAATGTGTCCTTTTCATCATAACCTGACGACTACAAAACACACGATAGTATGCTGTTTGATCTCATCTCAATCAAGAGACTGAAGAACACAGCATCCATGGGGACCTTAGTGTCTCAGCAGCAGAAAACATCGAGAATAAGAGCCTCCTCGGACCGTTTAGGAGCACATACTGAATAAGAAATCATGTGTTAAACACCTTCACATCTGCTGATGACCACACAAGCTTATGCAGAAGTTAATTTCATCCGTCTATTGGGTTTTCCCATGGCTGCACGAGTGAACATTATCAGTGAATATAAAGACTGAATCCTGGTGTGATGAGAGGCGTCAGGCTGCTGTAGTATCAGAACAAAACCACCTTCATCAATGGAGCTTCTCCAGTTTGGCCTGAAGGCATTTAAAGTTGCGTATAATGTCCTGCAGAGCCGCGTTTGGACTCAAGGACTGCAGCTCCACCAGATACCCGCAGATGTTATCCAGACAAGCGTTAGTAAACCTCCGTCTGCAAAGAGAGAGAATTAAAGATGACCCTGGATCAGGGTTGCCAGATGTTTTACAACAAAACCCACCTAATTGATACTCAAAACTAGCCCAATCGCATTTTGTGTAAACCTCTGGTAAATATAGCATAATACACATTTTTGGGCAGGCTTTCTCTTGTAAAGGAGCACTCCAGGGAATAAATATGAGGTTATTGGGGTCACTTCAACCTGTGGACGTCAAAAAACACCCACAAGAGTTGCACAATTACGCAGGAAAACCAAAGATTTGGCAACACAACTAGTCATAAGGGTCATGAGATCTATGCATCATCTGGAAGCTGAATAAATCGTATTTCCATTGATGCATGATTTGGACAAAATTTGAAAATCTGGTGCCAAAAAATCTAAATATTGAGAAAATCATCTTTAAATGAAGTTCTTAGCAATGCATGTTAATAATCAATAATTACGTTTTGATATATTTACATGATCTTAATATCTAATGATTTTTGGCATAAAATAAAAAAGTATAATTTTGACCCATACAATGTATTGTTGTCTATGTGCTGCTTCTGTGCTGCAGGGTCAGATACGTGTACAGTAATATACAGTAGATGTGGGGGGGCATGACGTTACCGGTCATAGGTGGGCACTCGGCTCGGGTCCTTCACGTATCCTGACAGCAGCACATGGATGCACTCCACCAGGTGCAGTGGTTTCTTAAGGCGCTGCCAGCATGGGTCCTGGGGGAAACATTTCAGTATTTGGGGTTTGTTTACTTTAGATGCCATGTCAAGTTACACGAGAAACACTTCCACTTTTGGATACAGCAATAAGAATAATTAAAATATATTTTTTTACATATAAATGATTGAAAAAAAATAAAAGCAAGTGTAATTAAATAATACATTTGCATATAGTTATAAAATATAAGTAATGAAATACATAACTACTGTAAGCAATCTCTGAAAGGATAATGGACTAATGAAAAAATAAATAAGAAAAAATTTAATAATAAATTAATCATTATGGAATTTAGAAAAATAAATAAAAAATATATAATTGATCCTTATGATAAATAGATAAAAAAATAAAAATACGAGTATTATTGATCAATAAATAAATTAATGAAAAATTAAAATACTAAACATTTTTTAAATGAGTAAATAAAGCCATTCTTATTAAATTCAAAATGTATTATTTTAATTGAAAAATAAGAAAACTGTATTTTCTATTTATATTTATCATTTAAAAAACATAAGTAAATAAATTACTACCATTAATCAATCCGTAAGAGGATTCTGAACTAATAAATAAATAAGAAAAAATGTGATAAATTAATAATTATGGAATTTAGAAAAATAAATAATGTATCCTTATGATAAAAAAAATAAAAACAAATGTTTTAAGAGTATTATTGATCAAAAAACAAAAAAAGAGTAAATAAAGCCATTCTTAATAGTATTACGAATTAATAAATTCAAAATGTATTAAATTAATAACAAATAATATTTTTGTATTTTAGATTTATTATAATTAAACAAAACATAAGTAAATAAATTACTACCATTAATCAATCCTTAAGAGGATTATGGGCTAATAAATAAATACACATTTAAAATAAAAAATGTAATAAGAGTCACTAAATGTGTAATTACTGTTAATCAACCCTTAAGAGGATTATGAGATAAGTGAAATATGATATTCAACTTGTGCGCTTGCAGATTCAAATCAAGTTTTGTTTACCTATATTTATGTATATTCTCTTGTGTTGCATATAATTGCACGGTCCACTGAACTTCCATTACACTGCTGATTATATCCTGTATAATTGAGTATGTGACGAATAAAACCTTGAATGCTGCTGATCTAAACAGTGCAATAGTTCTCCTCTATTTCTCGTACCCGTGTCTTGAAGAGCTGGTCGTAAACCTCCAGCAGTCGTGGAAGCTGAACTCCAATCTCCTGCATGGTGAAGGTGACGAAGCCCACGTCCCAGTTCAACCGGCACACTTCCTGCTCCAGGAACTTCACCAGGAAGTCTATCATATATTAAGAACATCAATATATGCATGCATGTGGATCAGATACACATTCATCCAAAGCCACTTACAAAAGAGCAACAACAGTGCTTAAATATTCAAAGTGCAAGTAATGCTGGATGGAAAAGGCACAAATAAACATTTATTTGGCAAACAAACATCTGAAAGTGATTTTCATTCAAACTACCTGATAATTAAACTAATAAAACGGTACAAATAAAGTGCTGCACACGCAAACAATGCAGCTTTAACATCTGAAAGAATACTACGGTAAAGATATCGCTTTCCTTATTCAAACTGATGTTGATTTCATTAATATATGATTGATATGAAGAACGAAAGCTGTATCGGTCTTTAATATAACTATATTTATATATAAACTAATGTGAGGCAATAATAATAGGCTCAAGTAAAGTATCAAAACCGAGTAATTACATGGTTTCACTGTTAAAATACATGTAATATGCTGTTATTATAAACACCACCTGCAGAGGGCGCCGTTTAAATTATTTAATTTGAATATTTGGCCAGAAGCTTTTATTTTGAAATCGCGATGTGAAATAGTTATACGGTTTATAAATGATTTACGTAACAAGCCGAAGTTTTGCCAGATGAACGTAAACTCACCGCATACGCAGAGGAAGAGTTTAGTCTTTACTCGTTAATGAAAATCCTTTTCACCAGCGCTAAATTTGTTCTGGCCGTCGTATAGTTCTTATGGAGGTGACCTGATTATTTTTGAGCTTTTTAAATAGGGCTGAACGATTTTAGAAAATAATCGAATTGCGATTTTATTTTTTATACCAATATAGGGATTTAATATGCGATTTTTTACCAATATTTGGATTTAATATGCATTTTTTTTACCAATATTGCGATTTAATATGCATTTTTTTTTACCAATATTGCGATTTAATATGCAATTTTTTTTACCAATATTGCGATTTAATATGCTTTTTTTTTTTACCAATATTGCGATTTAATATGCAATTTTTTTTACCAATATTGCGATTTAATATGCAATTTTTTTTTTACCAATATTGCGATTTAATATGCAATTTTTTTTACCAATATTGCAATTTAATATGCAATTTTTTTTTTACCAATATTGCGATTTAATATGCAATTTTTTTTACCAATATTGCGATTTAATATGCTATTTGTTTTACCAATATTGCAATTTAATATGCAATTTTTTTTTTACCAATATTGCGATTTAATATGCTATTTTTTTTACCAATATTGCGATTTAATATGCAATTTTTTTTACCAATATTGCAATTTAATATGCAATTTTTTTTTTACCAATATTGCAATTTAATATGCAATTTTTTTTACCAATATTGCGATTTAATATGCAATTTTTTTACCAATATTGCGATTTAATATGCAATTTTTTATACCAATATTGCGATTTAATGTTTATTTTTTACCAATATTGCGATTTAATATGATTTTTTTTACCAATATTGCGATTTAATATGTTTTTTTTTTTTACCAATATTGCGATTTAATATGCAATTTTTTTTACCAATATTGCGATTTAATATGATTTTTTTTTACCAATATTGCGATTTAATATGATTTTTTTTACCAATATTGCGATTTAATATGATTTTTTTTTACCAATATTGCGATTTAATATGCAATTTTTTTTACCAATATTGCGATTTAATATGCAATTTTTTTACCAATATTGCGATTTAATATGCAATTTTTTATACCAATATTGCGATTTAATGCAATTTTTTTACCAATATTGCGATTTAATATGCAATTTTTGTTTTCAATATTGCGATTTAATATGCAATTTTTGTACCAATATTGCGATTTAATATGCAATTTTTTTTTACCAATATTGCGATTTAATGTTTATTTTTTACCAATATTGCGATTTAATATGATTTTTTTGTACCAATATTGCGATTTAATGTTTTTTTTTTTACCAATATTGCGATTTAATATGCAATTTTTTTACCAATATTGCGATTTAATATGCAATTTTTTTTTTCAATATTGCGATTTAATATGCAATTTTTTTTACCAATATTACGCTTTAATATGATTTTTTTTTACCAATATTGCGATTTAATTTTTTTTTTTTTTTACCAATATTGCGATTTAATGTTTTTTTTTTTTTTTACCAATATTGCGATTTAATATGATTTTTTTTACCAATATTGCGATTTAATATGCAATTTTTTTACCAATATTGCGATTTAATATGCAATTTTTTTACCAATATTGTGATTTTTTGTAAAGCTCTTTATATTCATTATTAATCAAAGACATGCAATAAATCATTGTATAGTGTGCAGTGTTGCAATTACTTATATTACTAGTTACTTCTCACAAATATTAACCGAGTTACATCGTTAAGAATGAACTCATTACCTAATGGAAAGTAGCGAGGCGTTCCGGCGTATAACTTCCCCAGCGAGACGAGCTTCAGGCTCAGAGCGGTCATGCGGTCCGCCGGGCTCATGGCCACACTGTCACTCAGCTCTGAAACACAACAGCAGCCGTCAGACGCAGCCACACAAGGTCAGAGGTCAGAGGTCAGCGAGAGCTCGTACCCTTCTCAGTGATCTCCTGCCACAGCGAGTGCACCAGGGTGAGGTCCGAGTGTCCGGCGCAGTGAATGATGGCCAGCTTACACTCCGACAGACGGAAATGATCCGCAAACTCCCCGTACAGCTGCACAGAGACCAACACAGCATGCGTATGAAATAACAGGGCTGTCAAAACCGATGGAACATTTTGCACTTAAATATTCGAAGGCATAATTACAGTTAGGGAGGAAAATATTACTAATGCATGTTTATTAAAGCAATAAAATAACACCACTATCTGTGAAACACTGAATTTTATTTATAAACCAAATATGTGTCAATGGAGCACAAAAGCAGTCATAAGCAGCACAGCTATATTTATAATACATTGCATGGGTCAAAATTATAATTTTTTCTTTTATGCCAAAAATCATTAGATATTAAGATCATGTAAATTTCATGTAAATATCAAAACTTTAGATTTTTTTGCACCAGATTTTTAAATATTGTCCAAACCATACATCAATGGAAATATTATTTATTCAGCGTTCAGATGATGCATAAATACTAATTTCTAATAATTGACGCTTATGACTGGTTTTGTGGTTTATGGTCACTTATTAAGTTGCTTAAACAATTATAAACAAAACAGCATCATGTATGTTTAATAAAAAAGGACGAAAGCCAATCACAGGACACCGGGGTTACACCCCCCACTCTTTACGAGAAGTGCCGTGGGATTTTTTGCCAAAATAGGCCTGGTTTATTATCTAAAGAGGTGTTTAGACAGTATATTGTGTATAACCGGGGCGTTAGGACCCAAAGACCACAGGGTGAGCCCCCCGTGGCCTCCTAAACCTCTTCCAGCAGCACCCTAGTTTTCCAGGAGTCTCCCATCCAGGTACTGACCCGCTCAACCCTGCTTAGCTCCAGTGGGAACCGGTCTTGAGCTGCAGGGTGCTTATGAAACACAGCATCTGCTGCATGCCACGGAAGCGTCTCCGTTTACCTTGGTAATGTCCATGAGCTCTGAGTCCAGCTGTGTCATGGCTCCCTGCACCGAGGGATGCTGGGAATACTGTCTGCGGAGCGTCTCCTGGATCTGCACCTGTATCCGCACCACCTAACGGAGCAGAGGAGACCGATGCAGGGATGCCATTTCATTCAATTAATACATGCGCTGATCAGATCAGTGTTCATTTAGACGCGAACAGCTGCTGATCTGATGCTTTCAACACCTCGGAGACACAGTTTGCATTTTAAGTTTAGATGCTTTTTAGTATTTCAGTTTTAGTAATAAACAAATACACATGTAACAGTAAATTAGATCCGTGCGGCTCTTAAAGTGACAGCGCGCTATATTGACTCCGTGCTTAATATTAATCAAACAACAAAATCACTCTCCGCTCGTCTCAGAAGGTCTTTTGTAGCCTTAATAAGAAACAAATGAAGTTTAATACTTAGTGAAAGTTTTATTTAACATTTGATTATTATAGCTGTTAACTGAATACTTTAGATTTGCATGATTTTGTTTTGGTTACATGGTGCAGTAATAATGGCGATTATGTTTTCTGTCCTCATCGAGCCGCCGTACCTCCATCTTCTCCTCCAGCTGGTGCAGAAATTCTCCGTCGGCTCCCAGAGAAGAGACGCAGGACGAGCTCTTGGCGGAGAGGATGGCTCTGGAGATGTACTCCAGACGCTGCTTCAGAGAGACGTCCGTGCTGCACACAAGAGCGACGCCAGGCTTCACTCGCCAACCACACTTATAGAGCTACGCATCAATGTGCACCAATTTAAAGGGCCCTATGAAATCACCCCCCCCCCTCCTAATATTCACAGATACTGGTCCATATCACGATTTGATTTAAGTGTATTGACATACTCCGTGACGTGTTCATAGGGCCCTACTATTGAACCAATCAGATTCGAGTGGGCGGGGCTAACCGCACGATACCTGTGCATGTCAGCGAGCCGCGCCAGAACGTGCGCCGCTTTGCCAAAGCTCCTGTTCTTCTCGTAGTATCTCCACAGAAGGTCCATGTTACGCACTTTACTCTGGTCCTGTTTGATCATGTGCATCAGATGGTCCTCCAGGTACGGCGAGTTGACCTGCAGCACACAGAAAACACGCGTCACACCGGGAACAGAGAGAGTGCGTGTGCATGCGAGCGCTCACTCGTACCTCCAGGAGCTTGTCGGAGAGACCGGCCTGGATGAGCCAGTCATAGAGAGCGATGTGGAAGAGCTCGTCTTGAGATCTCTGAGCGAGACCCAGCATCTGCTCAAACTGAGGGAAGGACCAGATCAACCACAAATAAACTGTACTCGAGTCAAGATGGAAATAGGATACTTACAATGCTGCCTAGGCAGCGGACTGAAAACAGATTGACTTTAAAAAAAACGAATTACAATAGAACGAAAATATTAGAAATGAAAAACTAATTTAGAAAACTAAAAACTTAGAAAACTAACCAAAAAAAATAAGTTGAAGTATTAAAATTTAAATAAAAGAAAAACAAACATTTGAAATATTGCCTTGGAAACTAAATTAAAAACAAAAATAAGTTGAAGTATTAAAACGACTGAAACGGATTTTTTTTTATAAAAACTAAATATTTAATATGATCTAAATATATATATTTTTTAAACAAAATAAAAAAAAGTAAAACCAAAATATAAATGTAAGGGGAAATGTTGCCATGGCAACTAACTGACTTAAACTTTTTTTTTATTAATAACAAGAAAATATAAATATTACAGGAAAAACATTAGAAATATTGCCTTGGAAAAAAATAATAATAATACATGAAGTATTAAAATGACAAACTGAATGAATGAGGTTCTTAAACTAGTGAAACGAAATTAAGTTAAAGACAAAGTCAATCAGAAATATAAAAACATAAAAATATTAATATTAAAGGAAACAAACATTTGAAATATTGCATCGGAAACTAAATTAAAAACACAAATAAGTTAAGGTACTAAAATGACTGAAAGGGATTTTTTTTTTTTATATATATAATTGAAATAAACAAAAATTAAACAAAAATATAAATGTACGGGGAAACGCATGAAAATTAGAAATGTTGCCATGGAAATTAACCCAAAAAAATACAAAATTAAGCTCAAGTATTAAAAGGAGTAAAACTGAAATATATGAATGAATGAAGTTCAACTTAAACCACAAGTTCAAGTACTAAAATTACAAACTAAATATTTATATATAATATAAAATATTTAAATATAAAAAACTAAATATTTAAATTTAATAGAAAAAAACTTACACCAATATTAGAAAATGAATTAAATTAAATTTGAAGTAATAAAAAGACAAACTAAAATAAACAGAAATAAGTAGAAACAAAATAATTATCAAAAATAAAATATATATAAGAGGAAGAACGTAAACATGAGAAATGTCGGCATCTAACTGAAAGAAAGCAGAAGTAACTAACTAAAATATTAAAGGTATTTATAAATATTAAAGAAAAATGACAAGCACATGATCTGTAAACATTAGGAGGCCTCACGTGAGCCGCGGCGTCCTCGTTGCTCAGCATGTTGGGGTCAGAGGTCATGACGGGGGGTCCGGGTTGTTTGGGGACGCTGGGAGACTGAGGCGCCGCTTTGCTCTGGTTCACCAGCTCCTGCGTGGTGTCCGTGATGCATTTATAACACGAGAGTCTGGACACAAACAAGGTGCACAGCGCCATTTAAACACCAGCACCTCAGGATCCTGTCAAAGAGGTGTGAGAGTGAACTGACCGCTCCTGGAAGGCCTGCTGACCGCTGGCGTCCTCCTCCGGCTCTCCGTTCCTGTAGAAGTGCAGGCCCAGTTTCTGAGGGTCTTTTTTATCCGCGGCTGTGAGGCACAGCTCCATCACTCCCTCATAGAAACGCACTGGACGACATTAGATCAGAGTCAACAAGTGCAGAGCCAAAGAAATGCAGATAGTGCACATATTAAACATCAATACAGTAAGCTTTATGACATACAGTGCAAGTTATGACGCAGAATGAGAAAAAAACAGATCAATGCAGATGACTGTAAATACCAGGAAGAATAAACAGAAGGTGTATTATACAGTGAGGTACGTAAATATCATTTAGTGTGACCCTGGAGCACAAAACCAGTCATGAGATTTATGCATCATCTGGATAAATATCTTTCCATTGATGTATGATAGGACAATATTTTAAAATCTGGTGCAAAAAAATCTAAATCATCTTTAAAGTCGTTCAAATTAAGTTCTTAGCAATGCATATTAATAATCAATAATTAAGTTTTGATATATTTACAGTAGGAAATGTACATGATCTTGTTTTTGGCGTAAAATAAAAATGCATAATTTTGACCCATGCAATGTATTTTGCGCTCACATATGCAAAACTAACACTAGCTTCTCTATTCTATCATTATATAATAATAATACAAAACTTGCTAGTGTACCGCATTAAGCCAACAGAGCTCTTTTGTTAGTTTTGATTCTCCTCGTTTGTATAAAGCATCTGCTAAATGACTAAATGAGTATAATAGTGCTCAAGAGGAAGAC
>CM049838.1:26163921-26185858 GCA_027422435.1 Schizopygopsis pylzovi
CGTACCTCCCCACACCCAGAGACGCTGCACTGAACGTTAGAGAGCTGGACGTGTTTGAAGATGACGCGAGAGCATCTAAAGGACACGTACCTCCCCACACCCAGAGACGCTGCACTGAACGTTAGAGAGCTGGACGTGTTTGAAGATGACCGCGAGAGCATCTAAAGGACACGTACCTCCCCACACCCAGAGACACTGCACTGAACGTTAGAGAGCTGGACGGTTATGAAGATGACGCGAGAGCATCTAAAGGACACGTACCTCCCCACACCTAGAGACACTGCACTGAACGTTAGAGAGCTGGACGTGTTTGAAGATGACCGCGAGAGCATCTAAAGGACACGTACCTCCCCACACCCAGAGACGCTGCACTGAACGTTAGAGAGCTGGACGTGTTTGAAGATGACCGCGAGAGCATCTAAAGGACACGTACCTCCCCACACCCAGAGACACTGCACTGAACGTTAGAGAGCTGGACGTGTTTGAAGATGACGCGAGAGCATCTAAAGGACACGTACCTCCCCACACCCAGAGACGCTGCACTGAACGTTAGAGAGCTGGACGTGTTTGAAGATGACGCGAGAGCATCTAAAGGACACGTACCTCCCCACACCCAGAGACGCTGCACTGAACGTTAGAGAGCTGGACGTGTTTGAAGATGACGCGAGAGCATCTAAAGGACACGTACCTCCCCACACCCAGAGACACTGCACTGAACGTTAGAGAGCTGGACGTGTTTGAAGATGACCGCGAGAGCATCTAAAGGACACGTACCTCCCCACACCCAGAGACACTGCACTGAACGTTAGAGAGCTGGACGTGTTTGAAGATGACGCGAGAGCATCTAAAGGACACGTACCTCCCCACACCCAGAGACGCTGCACTGAACGTTAGAGAGCTGGACGTGTTTGAAGATGACCGCGAGAGCATCTAAAGGACACGTACCTCCCCACACCCAGAGACGCTGCACTGAACGTTAGAGAGCTGGACGTGTTTGAAGATGACCGCGAGAGCATCTAAAGGACACGTACCTCCCCACACCCAGAGACGCTGCACTGAACGTTAGAGAGCTGGACGGTTATGAAGATGACGCGAGAGCATCTAAAGGACACGCACCTCCCCACACCCAGAGACACTGCACTGAACGTTAGAGAGCTGGACGTTATGAAGATGACGCGAGAGCATCTAAAGGACACGTACCTCCCCACACCCAGAGACACTGCACTGAACGTTAGAGAGCTGGACGGTTATGAAGATGACGCGAGAGCATCTAAAGGACACGTACCTCCCCACACCCAGAGACACTGCACTGAACGTTAGAGAGCTGGACGTTATGAAGATGACGCGAGAGCATCTAAAGGACACGTACCTCCCCACACCCAGAGACGCTGCACTGAACGTTAGAGAGCTGGACGTGTTTGAAGATGACGCGAGAGCATCTAAAGGACACGTACCTCCCCACACCCAGAGACACTGCACTGAACGTTAGAGAGCTGGACGTGTTTGAAGATGACGCGAGAGCATCTAAAGGACACGTACCTCCCCACACCCAGAGACACTGCACTGAACGTTAGAGAGCTGGACGTGTTTGAAGATGACGCGAGAGCATCTAAAGGACACGTACCTCCCCACACCCAGAGACACTGCACTGAACGTTAGAGAGCTGGACGTGTTTGAAGATGACGCGAGAGCATCTAAAGGACACGTACCTCCCCACACCCAGAGACGCTGCACTGAACGTTAAGAGCTGGACGGTTATGAAGATGACCGCGAGAGCATCTAAAGGACACGTACCTCCCCACACCCAGAGACACTGCACTGAACGTTAGAGAGCTGGACGTGTTTGAAGATGACGCGAGAGCATCTAAAGGACACGTACCTCCCCACACCCAGAGACGCTGCACTGAACGTTAGAGAGCTGGACGGTTATGAAGATGACCGCGAGAGCATCTAAAGGACACGTACCTCCCCACACCCAGAGACGCTGCACTGAACGATAGAGAGCTGGACGTGTTTGAAGATGACGCGAGAGCATCTAAAGGACACGCACCTCCCCACACCCAGAGACGCTGCACTGAACGATAGAGAGCTGGACGTGTTTGAAGATGACCGCGAGAGCATCTAAAGGACACGCACCTCCCCACACCCAGAGACACTGCACTGAACGTTAGAGAGCTGGACGGTTATGAAGATGACGCGAGAGCATCTAAAGGACACGTACCTCCCCCACCCAGAGACGCTGCACTGAACGTTAGAGAGCTGGACGGTTATGAAGATGACCGCGAGAGCATCTAAAGGACACGTACCTCCCCACACCCAGAGACACTGCACTGAACGTTAGAGAGCTGGACGTGTTTGAAGATGACGCGAGAGCATCTAAAGGACACGTACCTCCCCACACCCAGAGACTCTGCACTGAACGTTAGAGAGCTGGACGTGTTTGAAGATGACCGCGAGAGCATCTAAAGGACACGTACCTCCCCACACCCAGAGACACTGCACTGAACGTTAGAGAGCTGGACGTGTTTGAAGATGACGCGAGAGCATCTAAAGGACACGTACCTCCCCACACCCAGAGACGCTGCACTGAACGTTAGAGAGCTGGACGTGTTTGAAGATGACCGCGAGAGCATCTAAAGGACACGTACCTCCCCACACCCAGAGACGCTGCACTGAACGTTAGAGAGCTGGACGTGTTTGAAGATGACGCGAGAGCATCTAAAGGACACGTACCTCCCCACACCCAGAGACACTGCACTGAACGTTAGAGAGCTGGACGTGTTTGAAGATGACGCGAGAGCATCTAAAGGACACGTACCTCCCCACACCCAGAGACACTGCACTGAACGATAGAGAGCTGGACGTGTTTGAAGATGACCGCGAGAGCATCTAAAGGACACGTACCTCCCCACACCCAGAGACACTGCACTGAACGTTAGAGAGCTGGACGTGTTTGAAGATGACGCGAGAGCATCTAAAGGACACGTACCTCCCCACACCCAGAGACACTGCACTGAACGTTAGAGAGCTGGACGTGTTTGAAGATGACCGCGAGAGCATCTAAAGGACACGTACCTCCCCACACCCAGAGACACTGCACTGAACGTTAGAGAGCTGGACGTGTTTGAAGATGACCGCGAGAGCATCTAAAGGACACGTACCTCCCCACACCCAGAGACACTGCACTGAACGTTAGAGAGCTGGACGTGTTTGAAGATGACCGCGAGAGCATCTAAAGGACACGTACCTCCCCACACCCAGAGACACTGCACTGAACGTTAGAGAGCTGGACGTGTTTGAAGATGACCGCGAGAGCATCTAAAGGACACGTACCTCCCCACACCCAGAGACACTGCACTGAACGTTAGAGAGCTGGACGTGTTTGAAGATGACCGCGAGAGCATCTAAAGGACACGTATCTCCCACACCCAGAGACACTGCACTGAACGTTAGAGAGCTGGACGTGTTTGAAGATGACCGCGAGAGCATCTAAAGGACACGCACCTCCCCACACCCAGAGACACTGCACTGAACGTTAGAGAGCTGGACGTGTTTGAAGATGACCGCGAGAGCATCTAAAGGACACGTACCTCCCCACACCCAGAGACGCTGCACTGAACGTTAGAGAGCTGGACGTGTTTGAAGATGACCGCGAGAGCATCTAAAGGACACGTACCTCCCCACACCCAGAGACACTGCACTGAACGTTAGAGAGCTGGACGTGTTTGAAGATGACCGCGAGAGCATCTAAAGGACACGTACCTCCCCACACCCAGAGACACTGCACTGAACGTTAGAGAGCTGGACGGTTATGAAGATGACCGCGAGAGCATCTAAAGGACACGTACCTCCCCCACCCAGAGACACTGCACTGAACGTTAGAGAGCTGGACGTGTTTGAAGATGACGCGAGAGCATCTAAAGGACACGTACCTCCCCACACCCAGAGACGCTGCACTGAACGTTAGAGAGCTGGACGGTTATGAAGATGACGCGAGAGCATCTAAAGGACACGTACCTCCCCACACCCAGAGACTCTGCACTGAACGTTAGAGAGCTGGACGTGTTTGAAGATGACGCGAGAGCATCTAAAGGACACGTACCTCCCCACACCCAGAGACACTGCACTGAACGTTAGAGAGCTGGACGTGTTTGAAGATGACCGCGAGAGCATCTAAAGGACACGTACCTCCCCACACCCAGAGACGCTGCACTGAACGTTAGAGAGCTGGACGGTTATGAAGATGACGCGAGAGCATCTAAAGGACACGTACCTCCCCACACCCAGAGACACTGCACTGAACGTTAGAGAGCTGGACGTGTTTGAAGATGACGCGAGAGCATCTAAAGGACACGTACCTCCCCACACCCAGAGACACTGCACTGAACGTTAGAGAGCTGGACGTGTTTGAAGATGACCGCGAGAGCATCTAAAGGACACGTACCTCCCCACACCCAGAGACGCTGCACTGAACGTTAGAGAGCTGGACGTGTTTGAAGATGACCGCGAGAGCATCTAAAGGACACGTACCTCCCCACACCCAGAGACACTGCACTGAACGTTAGAGAGCTGGACGTGTTTGAAGATGACGCGAGAGCATCTAAAGGACACGTACCTCCCCACACCCAGAGACACTGCACTGAACGTTAGAGAGCTGGACGTGTTTGAAGATGACCGCGAGAGCATCTAAAGGACACGTACCTCCCCACACCCAGAGACGCTGCACTGAACGTTAGAGAGCTGGACGTGTTTGAAGATGACCGCGAGAGCATCTAAAGGACACGTACCTCCCCACACCCAGAGACACTGCACTGAACGTTAGAGAGCTGGACGTGTTTGAAGATGACCGCGAGAGCATCTAAAGGACACGTACCTCCCCACACCCAGAGACACTGCACTGAACGTTAGAGAGCTGGACGGTTATGAAGATGACCGCGAGAGCATCTAAAGGACACGTACCTCCCCACACCCAGAGACACTGCACTGAACGTTAGAGAGCTGGACGTGTTTGAAGATGACCGCGAGAGCATCTAAAGGACACGTACCTCCCCACACCCAGAGACGCTGCACTGAACGTTAGAGAGCTGGACGGTTATGAAGATGACGCGAGAGCATCTAAAGGACACGTACCTCCCCACACCCAGAGACACTGCACTGAACGTTAGAGAGCTGGACGGTTATGAAGATGACCGCGAGAGCATCTAAAGGACACGCACCTCCCCACACCCAGAGACACTGCACTGAACGTTAGAGAGCTGGACGTGTTTGAAGATGACCGCGAGAGCATCTAAAGGACACGTACCTCCCCACACCCAGAGACGCTGCACTGAACGTTAGAGAGCTGGACGTGTTTGAAGATGACCGCGAGAGCATCTAAAGGACACGTACCTCCCCACACCCAGAGACGCTGCACTGAACGTTAGAGAGCTGGACGTGTTTGAAGATGACGCGAGAGCATCTAAAGGACACGTACCTCCCCACACCCAGAGACGCTGCACTGAACGTTAGAGAGCTGGACGTGTTTGAAGATGACCGCGAGAGCATCTAAAGGACACGTACCTCCCCACACCCAGAGACACTGCACTGAACGTTAGAGAGCTGGACGTGTTTGAAGATGACCGCGAGAGCATCTAAAGGACACGTACCTCCCCACACCCAGAGACGCTGCACTGAACGTTAGAGAGCTGGACGTGTTTGAAGATGACGCGAGAGCATCTAAAGGACACGTACCTCCCCACACCCAGAGACACTGCACTGAACGTTAGAGAGCTGGACGGTTATGAAGATGACGCGAGAGCATCTAAAGGACACGTACCTCCCCACACCCAGAGACGCTGCACTGAACGTTAGAGAGCTGGACGTGTTTGAAGATGACGCGAGAGCATCTAAAGGACACGCACCTCCCCACACCCAGAGACGCTGCACTGAACGTTAGAGAGCTGGACGTGTTTGAAGATGACGCGAGAGCATCTAAAGGACACGTACCTCCCCACACCCAGAGACACTGCACTGAACGTTAGAGAGCTGGACGTGTTTGAAGATGACGCGAGAGCATCTAAAGGACACGTACCTCCCCACACCCAGAGACACTGCACTGAACGTTAGAGAGCTGGACGTGTTTGAAGATGACGCGAGAGCATCTAAAGGACACGTACCTCCCCACACCCAGAGACACTGCACTGAACGTTAGAGAGCTGGACGTGTTTGAAGATGACGCGAGAGCATCTAAAGGACACGTACCTCCCCACACCCAGAGACGCTGCACTGAACGTTAGAGAGCTGGACGTGTTTGAAGATGACCGCGAGAGCATCTAAAGGACACGTACCTCCCCACACCCAGAGACGCTGCACTGAACTGAGCGTTTGTGTCCAGAAACTCCTTCAAACCCTGAAGCTCCATCAGGACGAGCTCCAGATCCGCCGAGCCGGCCGTACTCTCCAACTACACCAAGAACACATCGGTCAATACTCACAGTAAACAAAGAATAAATAACGCAAACCATTTTCATAAAAATCGGTCACTACTCACAATAGTCACGGTCTGAGTGCCTTTGGTTATAGTGGTCTCCATGGAAAGACTCCCATCCCAGATGCTCCTGTTTTAAAGCATCAACATTAAAAAATAAGTGCAAAGAATCAGTCCGAATAACCTTCATCCAACTGTTACGAGTAGGGCTGCAAAAACATTAATCGTAATAATCCATAAAAAAAAAAGTTTCACTGGGAATTATTGCTTTTATGAAATGGTAATTCCACATATATAGCAAGTTTTCACAAAATAAAATGTAATATTATTAATAAAAACATTCTTCTGCCAAACAATGTAGTTCGTCAGAAACTTTTGTGGTTGCCAAGCAACACACAGACGTAAACAAAGAGGCGTGTGTTACTTTGTAACGTACAACAGCTTTGAACGCGGCTCAGCCAATCAGAGTCAAGGACCGGAGCTATCCGCTTTATAAATTGTTGCTAGGCGCTTTGAAGCGACACATTGGCAACGCTGCCAACATCTCCATTAATGAAATCCCTGCCGTTAAAATTAGTTTACGATAACGGATTCATTTTGACAGCACTAGTATTTATATATACATAATAAAGAGACACAGTACACGTATATATGTGTTCCTGGAGCACAAAAGCAGTCGTACGCAGCACAGGTATATTTATAATAATTGTATGGCTCAAAATTATACATTTTTATTTTATGCCAAAAATCGTTAGATATTAAGAACATGTAAATATATCAAAACTTAATTTTTGACTATTAATATGCATTGCTAAGAACTTAATTTGAACAACTTTAAAGGTGATTTTCTCAATATTTTGATTTTTTTAGCACACTCAGATTTCCAAATATTGTCCAAACCATACATCAACAAAAAATAAAAATATTTTTTTTTTTTTTAAATTGACCCTTATGACTGGTTTTGTGCTCCAGGGTCACATATGTAAGCCTTAACTTTTACTCTGAATTGATTAATCGTAATTAATAGTTTTGCAGCCGTAGCTACAAGAATCAGAAACGTCTGTATTTAGCGTAACGCTGACTGACCCCAGTATCCGCGTGAAGTAGATACTGATGCCGTTGTGTTTCCCAGAGAAGATGACCTCGGGTCCAGACGACACGGCGCCGCTTGGCATCATGGGAGTCGCTGGGATGTAAGGCGTGGACATGGTCGGCGGGAACATGCCTAACGAGTACAGAGTCGTCAGCAACACACACACTTGTGCAACATTCAAAGCATGAAATAAGACGGGACGAAGACACCAGGATCTGATCGGATTATTATTATTATTACTTAAATTATATTTAGAACAACAGGAAAAAGGTGCATTTTAAGGAAGAGTAATACAGTAAAGGTGGCTTCACGATTATATCAAATGTATTTCGTGCATTTTAATTAAATTATATAAGCTGGATACTTTTTAAAATAATAAAATCAAAACAGTTTAAGAATTTAACCAAATAAATATCAAGTATATAAAGAAACTTTTTGATAAACAAAAAGCACTTTCAGTATCTGAGAGTTCACAGACAATTATGGCGTTACATTTTTCCTCAGCATTATTGATTGTTTGATTATTTTTACGCAAATTAATCGCATTATTATGTTTGACCCCCAACATCTTGCCGTCATGGCAACACGTAAGGATGTTGTGTGTGTGATGAGTGTTGCCGTGGTAACGGCACAACAAGCGGGATATTTGTAAAAATATTTGCGGGAAAAATTACAGAGCCGCGGGGTTGCGTTTTTTTGGGCTACTTTTATAATATACCGCAGCCGCCCAAAGTGTACATAGACAAATAAAACTGAAAATAGATCTGTGTATTATACTGCGAATGAATACCTGGCATCTTAAGAACGGAGAGGCGGTTATAACACAAACTACGTGAGTGATAAACATGACAACAGCCACAGATTATATACGATATTAAACACACCATAACGATAGGATATGTTTGTATGTGATTTTCTTGAGATGAATGTGTACATCTGAAATGCTCATTTGTGCAGCAATATAAAACATTTATATTTACTCCGTCCAAGATTAGGATGAGTTTGTTTCATCAGATTTGGAGAAATGTAGTATCACTTGCTCACTAAAGTGAATGGGTGCCGTCAGAATGATAGCTGATCAAGCATCACATCAGTATCCAGCCACTTATTAGTTTAGAGCTGTTTAGTCTTGTAAACGCTGCAGATTTCTCTCCTGATTCAGACCAGAACACTTTTTCACTGAGGAAGAGTTATTGTGGTGTCAATTCATAGTTACAAGGAGTATTGAGCACTCCAACCTAGATTCACCCAGGACACTCAGGGTACTCCCAACCTACAGGGGGAGATCATGCAACAAAGTTGGTGGAACCAACTTTTCAGCAAGTGCTCTTGGGACCATATTTACCTGCGCACCCAAAGGGAAGGCATGGCATTGAAATGTTTGGTAAGAGCTCGGTTGGCCCGCTCACCCATTTCTGAAGAGATACTATGACCACAGCTCCTCATCATCCAAAGACGCAACTGGTAGGACAGAATGTGATTGAATGTGTTGAGGTCATGTTGTATATGACTTTTGCTTGGGTTGTAACGTGCAATTTAAGTTAAATAGTTAAAGACTTTATCATGTGATCGTTGAACTTGGAAGTAACGTTACTCTAAGCATGTGTATTGTTTAATTATTACTTTGAGAAAGTGTTATTGAGATTTATTTGGAACTAATTCATGTCTTTTGTTTGTGTATCTGAAAGGTTATCAACCTATTCTGTTCCATCCCTATTATCAAACCAGCTTTAAGAAAATAAAGTGGAAAAAAAAAAGTGAACAGATTTGAGTTGTCCTTTGCGTCCTTCAGAGATTAAGCAGTTTGTCAAGTTTGGGCAGAGCTGTGGTCAGTCAAAAAACACACAGAACTTGACAGTTGATAACCAGCGTGGCAGTGAGGACAAGGATCAAAGGCCTGAAGTCATAACTGTCGACGCAAAGGAAGAATTGACTGGAAACTCTTCACCATGGCAAAGGAAACTCTTGGGAAAACAGTCAAGCAACTGAGGCAAGAGCGGACTTTAGCTAAATCTGCTTTCACCAAGCAAGCAAACTACCTGAGCAAAGGTGCAGATGGTATGATTAAGGATGAACTACAAGAGGAGTTCAGCAAACTCAGTTCCCTGGCAAGGTATGTCAGCGGTGCAAATGATGACTACAGGGATGGCCTACTGGCAGATGCTGAAGCGGGAACTGAGGAGGGTGAAGAGGTCAAGCTCGACAAGCACCAGCAGGCTGAGCTTGAAAAGACAATGGAAGAGTGCGACACGAGATTGGGGGAAATCCGTGAAGCAGTCCAATCCAACCTCTGGCCAAGATATGGCAAAGAGGAGGTAGACTCTGCAATCCAAGAAGCGGAAAATGCCTGTGACATAGCCCAAGCGAGCCCCATCACTGCCATCAATAGAGACGGCTATGAACTACAGCTGGAAAGAGCGAGAAAGCTAATCCATGATGCAACTGTAAGCCTGAAAGACTGGGAAAGATGGATCCCACATGATCAAACAGCACACCTAAAAGGGAGATTGAAAGACCTGAGAACATTCGGCAGCAACCTCGAGGCCAGAAGAGCAGAATTCATCACCGCACAAAAAATTGCAGAGGAGGAAAGAAGAGGACCAGAGACTCAACAAACGGCAGTTCCACAACCAGTGGTGAGGATAAAGCCGACCAGTCTGCCTAGGTTCACTGGGTTTAGGAGGAATTTTCACAGATGGATGAGAGACTGGGGAAGCCTGCAAAAGCAGGGAGAGCCGACTGGCTCAGTGGAGGTGAAGAAGTTCCAACTCCTTGACAGTGTGGACGAGAGAATATGTAGAGACCTGCGTCTATCAACATACAACAGTGCTGAAGACATATTTAGGGTACTTCAGAACAGGTATGGAAACAAGACAACAATTGCCTTGGAGATAATTGAGGACCTAGAGAGGATCCCTCCTTTAAAGTCACACCAGCCCAGGAAGGTAATTGACCTAATTCAAGCTGTGGAAAAGGCCCTGAATGACCTCACGGAGCTTGAAAGCACTGGAGCCATAAAAAATCCCCTTGTGATCAGATCCATAGAGAGCAAGCTGCCAGATAATATGAAGAGGGACTGGCTGACATTTATGGTCAATCCAAGAAATGGAGTCACACCTGATAATCACTTTGACATCCTTCTTACATTCTTGAAGACACAAGAGGACATTCTAGAGAAACTAGACCAACTGGGTGTAGGTGAAAAACCTGAAAAGAAAGCTATGTACCTGGAGAAGAAGTATGCCACCACAAAGTCCACGAGGATAGGAGGATGTGTTGTATGTGGAGAGGAAAAGCACCGTGAGAAGATCTTCTTTTGTAAGCAGTTCAAAGAACTAAGGCCTGGTGAGAAGCTAAATGCTGTCGAAAGGCTGGGAGCATGCAGAAGATGCCTCAGATGTCATGCAGAGGATGGTGAATGTACAGACACTTACCTGTGCAAGAACAGAGACTGCAAAAGAGGAAGCTCTTCAGATCACCATTTCTTTCTCTGCCTGAAAGGAGGATTCAAGGGGAAAGAATCTGTGAAAGTGGGAAAACCCAGCACCAAAAGGCAAACATTCACAGAGGAGCAAGATAAATTAATATCTGAACTCACCCCAGACATGGCAGAAAAATTCAGGAGAGCCTTCACCAACATGGCTGCGAAATCTCACTGCACTGGAAGGAGCCTTCCTGGAGTGATGGACTCAAGCACACATGAGTTACCAGTTATTCTTATGCTTCTCAAAGTAACCACCAACGCTGGACAGAAAATTGGAACTCTTATTGACTTAGCATCAGATACCAACTACATCACTCATATAGCTGCCAGCAGACTGAAGCTTCGGAGTGAAAAGGTCACGCTTGTCGTCCATGGCGTTGGAGGCATGGTCATGAAAGTAAAGACCAAAAGATACTTACTCAAGGTAAGAGTCAAGACACCTAGAGGCACGGAAAAAGCTCATGAGCTGATCTGTTATGGGTTGGATGAAATTGCAAAAGTTCACAGAGTAATCAAAGCACAGCAACTAATGAAGTTTTTCCCTGATACCAACCTGGAAGATCTTCACAGACCAGAACATGTTGAGCTTCTCATAAGCCACCGTGAAGGAAGACTAGCTCCACAGAGAGTAAAGGTAGTAGGAGATCTGGTCCTGTGGGATAGCCCTTTAGGAAAAACCGTTGGCGGAGCACATCCAGACCTCTGTGAAGGAGTGGACATGGCCTTGCACAATTCTGAGACTCATTTTGCACGATCAATGAGAATCACAGCAGTGAAGTATCAAGAAATTGCTGAAATGCAAGAATCCAGAGCTGAAACCAGAAGCACTGTTGTTGGCAGAGAGTTCTTGGACTGGTGGAGGTGGGACAGCATTGGTGCGGCCTGCGAACCCATGTGTGGAGGATGCCGGTGTGGTAACTGTCAACCAGGAGGCAAAGACATGACTCTGAGCGAGGAAAGAGAGCTTGAGATGATCAGGCAAGGCCTCAGCTATGTGAAGTCAGATGCGCATAGTCAGGAGCCTCACTGGGACACAAAATACCCCTGGATTGAAGACCCAAGTTCCCTGCACAACAACAGAAATGCAGTGGAGGCCACGTTTCTGAGGACAGAGAAACAGCTCAAGAAAGAACCAGAGTGGTGTGCTGCATACACAAGTCAAGTCCATGAGATGGTGGAAAGGGGAGCAGCAAAGAAGCTCAGTAAAGAGACCATTGCTGACTGGAAAGGACCAGTATGGTACGTGAGTCACTTGGTGGCGCCAAACCCACACTCTGTGACAACACCTGTCCGACTGGTGTGGAACAGCAGCCAGAAGTTTAGAGGAATCAGCATGAATGACCTTCTCCTGAAAGGGCCTGATGTACTTAATCCCATCCGAGCAGTGCTACTAAGGTTCAGGAGAGGGGTCCATGCTGCCCTCGGTGACATCAGGAAGATGTACAATTCTGTGTGGCTTGAAGACCTAGAGATGCACCTCCATAGATTTCTCTGGAGAAACAATGAAGATGGAGAAATTGAGGAATATGCCATCACCAGGGTCAATATTGGCGATCGACCAGCAGGGTGCATCGCACAACTGGCCATGAGAGAGACAGCAAAGCTGCCCATATTCTCTCATCTGGAGGAGGAGCGGAGAGTCCTTGAAGAGGATTCCTATGTAGATGACATCCTGACATCCCATAATGACCTGGAAAAGCTAGACAAAACCACCAAAAAAGTCGAAGAAATTCTGAAGGCAGGTGGATTCTTCCTCAAGCCGTGGGTACGGTCAGGCCAAAGTGGGAGGCAGACGTCTACATCAGAACATCCGGCATTGTTAAATCAAGTCTTCATTCTCCCCAACCAAATGAGAGAAGGAGACAACAAAGCCCTTGGAGTTGGTTACCTGGTCAAACCAGACAAACTTTACCTCATGACCTCGATAAACTTCTCAAAGAGAAAAAAGAAGATGAGAATTAGCCAAAATCTCGTCGAAGAAGAGGTGAGAAAAAAAACTCCAAACCCACTGACTAGAAGACAACTGCTTAGCCAAGTAGCAAGTTTGTATGACCCAATAGGCCTTGCAACACCTGCCAAACAGAAAGGAGCCATTCTAGTCAGGAAAGCATTTCAAGAAGCTGGAGGCAAAACTCTAACACGAGACACATGGGACAGACCTCTGTCTGAAAGACTTAGAGAAGAAGCCATCCACCTGTTTGAGGAATACACACGCCTCAACCAAATTACCTTCCATAGAAGTCTCACACCAGTCAAAAGGATTGGAAAACCCTGGGGAATAACATTCTCAGATGGGAGCGACCAGAGCTATGGAGCTGTTGCGTACTTCAGGTGGGAGACCGAGCAAGGCATCCTGGTCCGGCTTGTTGAGTCCAAAGCCAAGCTTACACCACTAGACCAAAAGGGAGAACCAGTGAAGGCTGAGGTCTGTGGTGCTGTCTTCGCTGCAAGACTCAGGAAATACATTGAAAAGCACAGTCGGATGCAGGTTGAGCGTTGGCTACATCTGCTGGACAGTCAAACTGTGCTGGGTGCAATCCAAAGGGACAGTTATGGGTACCAAACCTTTTTTGCAAACAGAGTGGGAGAGATCCAGAAGTCCACATCAGTTGAAGACTGGAGGTGGATTCCAGGTGAGCAAAACATTGCTGACCTCACAACAAGAGGAGCGACCCCAGAAGACCTCAAAGAGACCTCTGTGTGGCAAAATGGCCCAGAGTTTCTGAAACGACCTGTGGAGGAGTGGCCGACAAAGTCAGCCAAAGATGTCGCTGCAGATGCCAAAGAAGGTATAAACAAGCTCCAAAGGAAATGTTTTACAGCAGCACTGACCCGAGCACAGGTGAAAAAAACACAACATGCTTCACCTGCCAGTGAAATGGCAATGTCTTCAACCTCTGACCAAAACGAGGACCTGCAAAGCAGCCCTAGCGTGAGAGGACACCAAATCCAGGTCCGGAGGCCACCTTCCGGTTCTCCAGTGAGGAAAATCCTTGACATCAGTAAGTTCAGCAGTTTAAACAGGTTGATGAGAGTCATTGCCTGGGTGTGGAGAGCTGCCACAAAGTGGAAAGAAGTGCTGGCCAAAACCTCAACCACGAGAAAGCCAAAGAGGAAGGTAATTCCTTCAGCTCTTGAGATCAAGTCAAGAGTCAAGGAAGCTAGACTTACCATCGTGGAGTGTGAAGATGCGCTCAGGGATCTCTTCCTTGCGGCTCAAGAGGAGGTAACCTTGCCAAACACCACACTCAGCAGGCTTGCTGTGGTCAGAGATGGAAACACTGGACTTTTGCTCTGTGGAGGAAGATTCCAAATCTTTAATGAAGAAAAAACTGCGGTACCAATCTTGCCCTGCACATCATGGGTATCCACTCTTCTAGCTCAAGAGGCCCACAGAGCAAATCATGAAGGAATCGCAGGCACACTCCTCCGGATGAGAAGGAAAGCATGGGTGGTAAGAGGCCGGAAACTAGCTCAGAAGATCGTGGACAACTGTGTGACATGCAGGAGACTCAAGGCCCAAAGATGCCAACAGATCATGAGTGACCTTCCATCGGAGCGAATAACACCAGCCAATCCATTTGAGTACACGACAGTGGACTTATTTGGACCTTACGAAGTGAAAGATGAGGTGAGAAAGAAGGTGAAACTCAAAGTGTGGGGAATTGTCTTCTGTTGCATGGTGTCCAGAGCTATGCACACAGACCTCGTCAGTGACCAGTCAGCTGAAGGCTTCCTGTTAGCCTACCAACGATTCACAGCACTGAGAGGACATCCGAGGAAATTGTGGTCGGATCCTGGAAAGAACTTTGTTGGAGCCAGACCTGCCCTCAGAGAGCTTTATATGTTTCTGGACCGACTGGAAAAATCAGAGCTTGAAAATGAAGTCTCCAAGCACGGCACAGAATGGAGCTGGAAGATCCATCCAGCAGACTCACCTCACAGAAACGGACCTGCTGAAGCTGCTGTCCGGACTGTGAAGCGGGCTTTGCAAAATCTGGGGGGTAATGGAGTCTTCACATGGGGTGAGTTTCAAACTTTCCTTTATATGGCTTCCAACCTCGCTAATGAACGACCTATCGATGCCAGGACTCAGAGCCGAGAGGACTGTGTAGAATACATCAGCCCAAATTCACTTCTGCTCGGAAGAACTGGACCCAGAGGAGATCCAGGAACCTTTGACTTTGAAGGGTACTCTTACAAGAGATTAAGAACCATCCAAACAGAAGTTGACCGATTCTGGAGGAAATGGAGCCAGTTAGCCGGACCGAACCTGTTTGTCCGGACCAAATGGCACACAGCTCACAGGAATGTGGCTATTGGGGATATCATCTGGCTGGCTGACCAGAACGCCTTGAGAAGTCAGTTCAGGCTTGCCAGAGTCATTGATGTCAACACTGACAGGAAGGGAATTGTGAGGGATGTATACCTCCGATCCTTCCCCAGCTACCCAGTCGCAACCGTGAAGCCCACTCAAAAAATGAAGAAACACTCAACCAAGATACCTGCAACAGTTCTTCACAGGGATGTCAGACGGATAGTTGTCCTGCTTCCAATTGAAGAGCAGCAGCAGCAACAGGATCAAAAAATGGAGTGACTAAATCCAACACATCACAGTACTGGTGTGACCTCCTTGGGTTGAAGAACCAGGAGGTCAAGTGGGAGGTGTGGTGTCAATTCATAGTTACAAGGAGTATTGAGCACTCCAACCTAGATTCACCCAGGACACTCAGGGTACTCCCAACCTACAGGGGGAGATCATGCAACAAAGTTGGTGGAACCAACTTTTCAGGAAGTGCTCTTGGGACCATATTTACCTGCGCACCCAAAGGGAAGGCATGGCATTGAAATGTTTGGTAAGAGCTCGGTTGGCCCGCTCACCCGTTCCTGAAGAGATACTATGACCACAGCTCCTCATCATCCAAAGACGCAACTGGTAGGACAGAATGTGATTGAATGTGTTGAGGTCATGTTGTATATGACTTTTGCTTGGGTTGTAACGTGCAATTTAAGTTAAATAGTTAAAGACTTTATCATGTGATCGTTGAACTTGGAAGTAACGTTACTCTAAGCATGTGTATTGTTTAATTATTACTTTGAGAAAGTGTTATTGAGATTTATTTGTAACTAATTCATGTCTTTTGTTTGTGTATCTGAAAGGTTATCAACCTATTCTGTTCCATCCCTATTATCAAACCAGCTTTAAGAAAATAAAGTGGAAAAAAAAGTGAACAGATTTGAGTTGTCCTTTGCGTCCTTCAGAGATTAAGCAGTTTGTCAAGTTTGGGCAGAGCTGTGGTCAGTCAAAAAACACACAGAACTTGACAGTTATTATGGATTATAGACTCATATTAAACACATCTTAATGCTGGATTTGTTTCAGCTTCTGATGTTAACTGATGGACTGGAGTGCTGTGGTGTTTTTATCAGCTCTCATTCTGACGGCACCCATTCACTTACATGGGGGGGTTATACCTGGCGCAGGTGTGGCAAGAAAACTGGGGTGCGGTAGGGGGCTGCCCATAGACACCGGGGATCCTACAATCACAGCAAACTACAGATTAGACATTAGTCCACACTGACACATGCACAACCAGCTAGTAATGGTTAATGGTTAACACACGACCAGTGCGGCGGGTTGAGATGTTAGTCACCTGGTACAGGAGAGCTGAAGAGCGGGCCGACGTTACTGGGGGCAGAAAGGGCAGATGGGAAACGCATCTGAGCCTCTCCACCGTACCTGCGTAAAAACACCTTCGATATTAATAACGTCAAACTGCAGACATAAGACTGTGCAGCATATCAAACCGCCAGCACACAATATATTCATAACCATATAAAAGAAACATCATGATCCCTGAAATTAATATTACAGTGGTTTAAGCCACATTTTATTTAGACATTATCAATGTATCGTATTTTACTGAAAAATGTCTCGAACTGGATCGAAATTGCACAAATAAAAAATGTATAAATAAAAAATTAAAAGTCACGTTGGTGACATTTTCCCATTTTTTATTAACTACATTCAGAAATCATGTACAATAGTCACATAAAACAAAAGGTTTAAATAAAAGAAACATTTTTTTTTGTAAAAATGCTTAAAAATGGTCACTATTAAAAAATTATTAAATAACTAAAGCATTTATGTAGATAATATTCCAAAACTGTAATAACTCAAAAGCAAAAAAAAAATCTGTCATTACTACAAAATAAATTAAATTAATTAAACATTACTGTAAAAATGCTCCAAAATGTAATTACTCGCAATAAATACACAAATACATAAATAAATATACATTTATATGAGTGCTGTCAAACGATTAATCGTGATTAATCGCATCTAAAATAATTGTGTTTGTTTGTTTACATAATGTATGCTGTTTAAGGTATTATATGCGTCAACATTGCTGTGGATAAAAGCATCTGGCGAATGGATCAAATGCAATATAAATAAAATATAAGTCAATCGGAATCAAATTGTCCATTTAATTTAATTGATCCAAGAAAATAACAATACAAAGTTTCTAGCAGCTTCTGGCTTTACACAGCATTCTTCATAAACTCGATTTTATATTAAAAATAGTGCCATCGAACGATTAATCGCATTCAAAATAAAAGTTGTGTACATATGTATTATGTAAATATACACAATACACACACATTATGTACACAACTTTTATTTTGAACGCGATTAATCGCACTAATTAAAATGCATGCATGTTAATCATATCGCTGTTTGTTGCTATATTGGTGCAAATAATATATCAATTCTACTTATTTATATTTCTAAATTAAATACTGAAAACATGTAAATAGATATTCATTGTGTTGGCTTGGAATAACACTGATTGTAAATGTAATTTATATTTGATTCTTTACACATTTTGAAACTATTTCGTTACAATGACTGTTAAAAACTAAACGATGGTTTCTCTAACTTAAAGGGATAGTTCACCCAAAAATGATAATGTGATGTTTATGTGCTGACCCGCTGCAGGGCATCTGAGACGTAGGGGTTTCTTTAGCAGAACACAAACGGAGATTTTTAACTCCAACCGTTGCAGTCTGTCGGTCATATAATGAAGTCAATGGTACTCACGGCTTAAACACAGACAGACGAAACCAAACCAAACCCTGCGGCTCGTGACGATACATTCAGTGTTCCCCACACATAGACTTTACCTGCGCGAGCCGTCCAGGTATATTTGGTGACCCATTTTTGTTTTTATTACTATTATCCTCTTACACTTTTTTTTTTATCCGCCTGAGAAAATGAAACAATCTGCGCTTGATTAACTATTGGACAATCCCCCCCCCCTCTACACGTTTGGAGCGGCTGGTTCTGTGTGCTCGAGAACGGTCCAAACCCCCACAGACGACCTCCAGAACACATAGCTTTCATTAATTTGTAAGTGCGCTGAATGACACAAAACAGTAGCCAAAACCACCGCATATAGTCTCTTTTTAGTGTAAGTTAGATGTATATTGATTTCATCAGACGATGTTGTGATTATAAATCAGGATTTAAGGAGTATAGTGAGTGTGGTTAACGTAGTATTAATGTGTTGTTTTTGCTATTTATACTTTTATGACTACAGAAAATATAATGTGAACAGCTTTATTGGGCATTCAGTTGTATTACAGTATGTGATGTCATAGAACAGATCTGAAGAGCCAAAGCTCGTATGTACGCACATTTTACATATGCAAATTAATATGTGACGTCACCTGCCGCCACAAGTCTCACAGAATCCTGTAAAAACACTGGATACAATGATATAAATACTGTTCAGTTTCTCACACAAACCGACCGTTTCGTGTCTTTAGACCTCAATCTATCGTCACGAGCCGCAGGGTTTAGTTTGGTTTCGTCTGTGTGTGTTTAAGCCGTGAGTACCATTGACTTCATTATATGACCGACAGACTGCGACGGTTGGAGTTAAAAATCTCCGTTTGTGTTCTGCTAATGAAACCCCTACGTCTCAGATGCCCTGCAGCGGGTCAGCACATAAACATCACATTATCATTTTTGGGTGAACTATCCCTTTAAAACAAAAAGACCCTATAAGCCATTTGAAAGCAACCACAAATATCATCAAAAGCATGTGTAAGAAGAGTTATATAAGTTAATATCTGACCTGAAGAAGGCTCGTGTGGCCCATACAGACACCTCTCGATCACACGCAGCTGAGGAACAGGCCAAGATGAGCGCTGTGGCACACGCCTGACCCTCCTGCACAGGACAACATCGACATTTAGGACCCCGTTAATTACATTTGAGTTTTTCCACAAATTCCTTTTTATTTTATTTTTTATTTTTTTGTTAGTTACAGTACACCCGAGACAGTACACCCAAATATGAAAATCCTGTAGTAGCTCCAAACCTAATTATTAAGCAAAATAATAGCTCCAAAATTAATTATGAATTATTATAGCTCATCTGAGCTTAATACACAGAAACTATATCATATACACACAGAACTATTCACGGCCACCCGTCAAAATAAAAGTCTAAACTAGCCTCGTATTATATACACACAGAACTATTCATGACAACCTGTCAAAATAAAAGACTAAACTAGTCTCGTATCATATACACACAGAACTAATCACGACAACCCGTCAAAATAAAAGACTAAACTAGCCTCGTATCATATACACACAGAACTATTCACGGCAACCCGTCAAAATAAAAGTCTAAACTAGTCTCGTATCATATACACACAGAACTATTCACGGCAACCCGTCAAAATAAAAGACTAAACTAGCCTCGTATCATATACACACAGAACTATTCACGGCAACCCGTCAAAATAAAAGTCTAAACTAGCCTCATATCATATACACACAGAACTATTCACGATAACCCGTCAAAATAAAAGTCTAAACTAGCCTCGTATCATATACACACAGAACTATTCACGACAACCCGTCAAAATAAAAGCCTAAACTATCCTCATATCATATACACACAGAACTATTCACGACAACCCGTCAAAATAAAAGTCTGAACTAGCCTCGTATCATATACACACAGTAGGGTTGCACGATATACCGGTACTAAGATAGTATCGCGATACTAAAGCTTAAAAATACCCGCGGTGCCATTGCATTTTTTAAACGGTAGTATCGTTCATACCGTAATACCGTAATATATGTTGTATGCACGGCTGGCACACTATTTAAAATGCTGGCATGCATGTTCAAATTAACAGAAACATTGTTTGCCAAATGCCTTTTTGCTGTGCTCTGTGTAGTATGGTGTGTGTATACTTTATATCGTAATGTCTGAACGATCTGCCGCTGCTAGGATTTGCGGCTGCTCGCTCGTCTCTCTCTCTCTCGTATGCGGATGCACGCTTAACTCGCTCGTCTCTCTTCCGGGTCCTGAACTCCCGCATTAACACTATCGTTGCCGGAGCAAAACAAATAACAGCAATTTCCCATTGATTATCAAGTCTGTGCGCTACAATATGGTGTTTCCTTTTGTGTTCGAATCTGAATCGTTGGCTTGGGTGAATCACTGATTCACTAAACCATTCATAAAAACAGTCATTTGATTCGCTCCGGCAGTATTCAGCCGTTTTGAAAGAATCGTTTGAATGACTCAGTGATTCAATAACGAACTGCTGTCACCTGCTGGCCGTGTTTACCAGTTTCTTTTCTAAAACTAGGCATATACATGTTTTCCAACATATTTCTACATTCAGAATTTTGTATTTAAAATACATTAATCCCATAAAATATTTTATTCAATTATAAATAATAAATACAGTCTAAATGTACAAATGCCACATCTAAATGTCACTTCATGCTGCTTCTGTGCAGTGCTAAGATGAGTTTTGTTGACATAATTTCAGGGAAAACAATAGCCAGTCATTAATTCACATTAAGTATTCGAGAAAAATATTGTCTGTTTTAATGTATTTATTTATTCATTTTGTAGAATTTAATTTTAAACTGACAACACTGCATGGATGGTATCGTGATACTACTTGGTATCGTGATACTTCAGCTGGTGTAGTATCGTACGACATTTTATGGTATCGTGACAACCCTAACACACAGAACTATTCACGGCAACCCGTCAAAATAAAAGTCTGAACTAGCCTCGTATCATATACACACAGAACTATTCACGGCCACCCGTCAAAATAAAAGTCTAAACTAGCCTCATATCATATACACACAGAACTATTCACGACAACCCGTCAAAATAAAAGTCTAAACTAGCCTCATATCATATACACACAGAACTATTCACGGCAACCCGTCAAAATAAAAGTCTGAACTAGCCTCGTATCATATACACACAGAACTATTCACGGCAACCCGTCAAAATAAAAGTCTAAACTAGCCTCGTATCATATACACACAGAACTATTCACGACAACCCGTCAAAATAAAAGTCTAAACTAGCCTCGTATTATATACACACAGAACTATTCATGACAACCTGTCAAAATAAAAGACTACACTAGTCTCGTATCATATACACACAGAACTAATCACGACAACCCGTCAAAATAAAAGACTAAACTAGCCTCGTATCATATACACACAGAACTATTCACGGCAACCCGTCAAAATAAAAGTCTAAACTAGTCTCGTATCATATACACACAGAACTATTCACGGCAACCCGTCAAAATAAAAGACTAAACTAGCCTCGTATCATATACACACAGAACTATTCACGGCAACCCGTCAAAATAAAAGTCTAAACTAGCCTCATATCATATACACACAGAACTATTCACGATAACCCGTCAAAATAAAAGTCTGAACTAGCCTCATATCTTATACACACAGAACTATTCACGACAACCCGTCAAAATAAAAGTCTAAACTAGCCTCGTATCATATACACACAGAACTATTCACGGCAACC
>CM049838.1:26185958-26193458 GCA_027422435.1 Schizopygopsis pylzovi
GCTTGGTGTTCTCTGGCAGGTGAAGCCGTACCTGGTGATGTTTCAGCGGGAGAGAGTGGTGTTGTTGTGTGTGTGTATTACTGCTGTGTGTGCGTGTGTAGACGAGAAAGAGATGTGTGGTGTGGGCATTTTAACAAGGGGGGGGGTCTATGGTACGACTCCCCTTAGGCTCCGAACGAGTGTATAGTTCCTGAGTAAAAGATTGGAAAGAGAAAAAACAAAGATTTAAAGAGAACCGTTGAGTAAGTATTTATGGAGGAAGTCCGTACCTGGCGATGTTTCCAGCCGCGGAGACGATGGCGCTCTGAGACATGGCAGCGACTCGACTCATTCCCTGCCCATCAGCGCCGAGATCATACACCTGCAGACACAACATCACATTAAAACCACCTACCCCCCCGCCGTCTCTGGTTCACGCTCAACACACCCACCTGCAGGACGGCCTTCTCCGAACGAGTGTATAAGATATTCCTCGAGTTATCAACAGCTATTTGGACAACAGGATCTGAAACAAACCACAAGATTTAAAGAGAAACGTTCATGAAGTTAATGTACTTTTGATAATTGACAAATTCCATGACATTCCATGTTATACAGTTCCATAAACCAATTATATAGAACAATTCTGACATTTCCTAGAACTGTGAGGATAAATAAAGTTAGAACTGAGAAATATAAACTCAGAATTGTGAGATAAAAATGTATTGTGTGTGTGCATGAGTGTGTGAGAGAGAGTGTGTGTGTGTGTGTGTCCGTGAGGGAGAGTGTGTGTTATTGTGTGTGTGCATGAGTGTGTGAGAGAGAGAGTGTGTGTGTGTGTGTGTGTGAGGGAGAGTGTGTGTTATTGTGTGTGTGCATGAGTGTGTTGAGTGTGTGTGCGTGAGGGAGAGTGTGTGTTATTGTGTGTGTGCATGAGTGTGTGAGAGAGTGTGTGTGTGTGCGTGAGGGAGAGTGTGTGTTATTGTGTGTGTGCATGAGTGTGTGAGAGAGTGTGTGTGTGTGTGTGTGTGTGTGTGTGAGGGAGAGTGTGTGTTATTGTGTGTGTGCATGAGTGTGTGAGAGAGTGTGTGTGTGTGCGTGAGGGAGAGTGTGTGTTATTGTGTGTGTGCATGAGTGTGTGACAGAGAGAGTGTGTGTGTGCGTGAGGGAGAGTGTGTGTTATTGTGTGTGTGCATGAGTGTGTGACAGAGAGAGTGTGTGTGTGTTACTATGTAGGTGTGAGAGAAAAAGAGATTGTGTTTGCGCATGAGAGGGAGTGTGTGTGTGAGAGAGAGTTACTGAGAGTGTGTGTGAGAGAGAGAGAGTGTGTGCATGCATGCCTGAGTGTGTGAGAGAGTGTGTGTGTGTTATTTGAGCATTAAAAAAGGAGTCCAAAAAAGAAAAAATCCATAAAAATTAAAACGGGAAAAAATTATTTGAGGAAAAAATAACACAGATTTCATAGGGCCCTAAATATGGCACAGCCCTAATGTGAAAGTGTGCAGATGTTCCCCCTGAACGGCTCTTACCGTCCTCAGAGAAGGAGAACTGCAGAAGAGACGGGACGAGGAAGGACAAGCTGCTCTTGGAGTGATTGATCTTCCTGCAGCGCTGACTGAACCAGCCCGCTTCAGCCTGATAGGCGATCTCGTACAGACAGCCGTCTTTCCCCGCCATGAAGATGCGGCCCACGTCCGTGGAGGTGATGGCCAGCAGGTAGGTGTTATCCGTGGGGATGGAGTAGAGAGGATCTGGCAACAGCTGCATGGCTCCGGACATGCTGTCATTCAGACCTGCAGCACACAGACTGAGAATCAATCCTCACATGCAGACGTGGATCCAGTCACATGTGAACATGACACTCACCTGAATGGGCTTTTGGGAAGCTCAAGCCCAGGATCACAACATCCACGGGTGTGGCCAACACTAACAGGAAGTGGATGTGAGGCTGAAAGATACCTGTAACAAACACAAGCACTCACTTCTCCATGTATTCTTCTTTAGCTAGTGATAACAAATGTGACCCATTCACATTATCACTCATAAAAATATTCTCCCAAATGGTTTCATTAAAAAAAAAAAAAGAAGACTCCAGGCTTAGTTTGCTTTCCTCTCCTTAATAATATTTATGTTTTTTTTTTTAAATAATTTTTATTTATGGTTAATTTATTTATTTTGTGCACATACGCAGTCGTATTATATTAACAAATAAACAGAATAAAAATGAGCAAAAAACTATAAATTACTATATAGTAACTATAAAATACAAAATTACACAAAAAGTGTACAAATGAGCAAAATATGGTAAATATATATATATATATATATAAAATATGAACTAAAAATAAGCACACAAAAAAATGTATAAATATAATACATAATATATATATTTTTTATTATTATGTTAACTCTCGTGTATTTTTTCTGGTTTCAGATGCAAATGTTTGTGCTGATGCTCTTTAATATTCTCCTGAAAGTGTTCAGGTGCATCATTTCTGTTTCTTGAAGAAGAAACACCTGTAACAACTACGACTACCCAAATCAACAATATCAGGAATATAAAAACATAATCGGTGGTAAAACATCAAATTATGAAAACTAAACATGTCGATGCATTAGACACGCTTTTGGCTGACGACTGAAAAAACATCTGAATAATCAATGCGTAACTTCTTCACTATATAGTGTACAACAGAAAACCCAACTAACCTGGTTTAGGCTTGACCAGTCCGACTGATAATATAGTTTCACTGAGCCCGTCAAAATACGCCACGTCACTCCTGAAGAAACACCAGCATCATGTGTCTGAAATACTCCCAGGGATACTTAAAGGGCCAGCGTTATCATCTACAATCTGATCTTCACTTCAAGCACAAACAGCTATATTACATGTTAAAGGAAAAGCATAATAAGGGTCCTTTGATAGCATCCGATGTGTCGAAACTCACCCATCCTCATAATTCCACATAAAAATATCATTATCGATGGTGAGCCACGCTCTGGAGATTTCAGGGAAAACTCCCATCATGCAATTGCACTGCATATCTGGTCAAAAGGGGCAATTAAGGCACTGCATACAACTTAATGGATGGATTATACAAAACACTTAAGGCCCAAATTCAGTTTATTTTTTTGTTAAAATTTTTCTGGACTCCTTTTTAATGTTCAAATTAAATTGCATTAATCAAAAAGCATGTCTAATTAATTAAAATCATGAAACTTATACAATTTAACATAAATTTCTTAAAAGTGTAACAAATTACATGTTTAGGGACGTTTTGTTTTTTTCTCGCCTTATGTTTTATTGTTACCAAATTATGTGTTTTAGCACGTCTAATTATTATTTAAATGCATAAAAAACATTTTTATTTATTCTTATGAAATGCTAGTTTAGACTTTTATTTTGACGGGTGGCCGTGAATAGTTCTGTGTGTATATGATATGAGAGTAGTTTAGACTTTTATTTTGACGGGTTGTCGTGAATAGTTCTGTGTGTATATGATACGAGACTAGTTTAGACTTTTATTTTGACGGTTGTCGTGAATAGTTCTGTGTGTATATGATACGAGGCTAGTTTAGTCTTTTATTTTGACGGGTTGTCGTGAATAGTTCTGTGTGTATATGATACGAGGCTAGTTTAGACTTTTATTTTGACGGGTTGTCGTGAATAGTTCTGTGTGTATATGATACGAGGCTAGTTTAGTCTTTTATTTTGACGGTTGTCGTGAATAGTTCTGTGTGTATATGATACGAGGCTAGTTTAGACTTTTATTTTGACGGTTGTCGTGAATAGTTCTGTGTGTATATGATACGAGGCTAGTTTAGTCTTTTATTTTGACGGTTGTCGTGAATAGTTCTGTGTGTATATGATACGAGACTAGTTTAGTCTTTTATTTTGACGGGTTGCCGTGAATAGTTCTGTGTGTATGATACGAGACTAGTTTAGACTTTTATTTTGATGGGTTGTCGTGAATAGTTCTGTGTGTATATGATACGAGACTAGTTTAGACTTTTATTTTGACGGTTGTCGTGAATAGTTCTGTGTGTATATGATACGAGGCTAGTTTAGACTTTTATTTTGACGGTTGTCGTGAATAGTTCTGCGTGTATAAGATACGAGGCTAGTTTAGACTTTTATTTTGACGGGTTGTCGTGAATAGTTCTGTGTGTATATGATACGAGGCTAGTTTAGACTTATTTTGACGGGTTGTCGTGAATAGTTCTGTGTGTATATGATACGAGACTAGTTTAGACTTTTATTTTGACGGTTGCCGTGAATAGTTCTGTGTGTATATGATATGAGGACAGTTTAGGCTTTTATTTTGACGGTTGTCGTGAATAGTTCTGTGTGTATATGATACGAGGCTAGTTTAGACTTTTATTTTGACGGGTTGCCGTCATATTTAAATCGACTTGTGAGGCTTAATATTTATAGTGATTTGATTTAGTGTAAAGACCTACTTTTGATTAACTCATCCAAACTTTGACAAATTCTGTGACATTAAACTGTAAACTCTGTTTAATGACTGGATCCCGTCCGTGTTTTCTGCATCGTGGACATCATAGAGCCCTAGACCTGCAGTGTAAGGTTTGTCTTGTGCATCTGTGTGGTAGGATACGACCGAACTGCTCGACGAGCTCCGGAGGCAGAGGAACCCTGCGGATGGCGCTGAGCTCAGGTAGACTCGGCACGCTGATCAGCCCCGGTCCCTGCAGGGGGTAATCCATGTCCGACACGCCCGAGAGTGAAGGCATATCTGCCAGACACAAGCACATGAAGGTGTTTGAAGCTCAATACGCAGGTCTTAATGGCCAGGACAGACGGTCTGGTGTCTCTTACTGTGTGACGGGACGTTGAGGAGCTCGGAGAGGTCAGGGAAACAGCGGTCCTCCTGCAGATGCCGGTCAATCAAGCGGCTGGAGTTCTCCAAAGCCTCCTGAAGAACTGCAGCTGGACTGCTGGAGCCCACACTGGACGGCATGACCACTGGAGACTACAACCCCCGAGAGAGAAGAACAGCAATATAGTATATCAAAAATATTTATATTTATATATATATATATATATAATTTGATTTTGTTGTATGTATGTATATACACACACACACACACACACACACACACACACACACACAGACATCATAAAACCAAATTATATTAATATTTATATAATTAGATTTTACTATACATTTATACACACACATACATATGTGACCCTGGAGCACAAAACCAGTCATAAGAGTCATGAGATTTGTGCATCATGTAAATAAATAAATATCCATTGATGTATGGTTTGGACAATATTTGAAAATCTGGTGCAAAAAAAATCTAAATATTGAGAAAATCACCTTTAAAGTTGTTCAAATGAAGTTCTTAGCAATGCATATTAATAATCAAAAATTAAGTTTTGATATATTTACGGTAGGAAATTTACATGATCTTGATATCTAATGATTTTTGGCATTGAAACAAAAATGTATAATTTTGACCCATACAGTGTATTATAAATATAGCTGCTGCTTATGACTGCGTCTGTGCTGCAGGGACACATTTACATGTAATAAAATCTATTCATATTAATATTTATATAATTTGCACTATAAACCTTTCCGAACTTTATGAAAGATTATTTTAAACAATGTTTGAGTGGTGTGTGTGTCTCTCTCTGTGTGTGTGTGAGAGAGAGTGTGTGTGTCTGTCTGTATGTGTGAGAGTGAGTGTGTGTCTCTGTGTGTGTGTCTGTCTGTATGTGTGTGTGTGTGTGTGTGTGTGTGTGTGTGTGTGAGTGAGTGTCTGTCTGTCTGTCTGTGTGTGTGTCTGTGTGAGAGTGAGTGAGTGTCTGTGTCTCTCTGTGTGTGTGTGTGTGTGTATGTGTCTGTCTATATATGTGTGTGTGTGTCTGTCTGTATGTGTGTGTGTGTGTGTGTGTGTGTGTGAGTGTCTGTCTGTCTGTGTGTGTGTGTCTGTGTGAGAGTGAGTGAGTGTCTGTGTCTCTCTGTGTGTGTGTGTGTGTGTGTGTGTGTGTCTGTCTGTATGTGTGTGAGAGTGAGTGAGTGTCTCTCTGTGTGTGTGTGTGTGTCTGTCTGTATATGTGTGTGTGTGTGAGTGTGTGTCTGTCTGTCTGTGTGTGAGAGTGAGTGAGTGTCTGTGTCTCTCTGTGTGTGTGTGTGTGTGTGTGTCTGTCTGTATATGTGTGTGTGTGTGTGTGTGTGTGTGTGAGAGTGAGTGTCTCTCTGTGTGTGTGTGTGTGTGTGTCTGTCTGTATATGTGTGTGTGTGAGTGTGTGTCTGTCTGTCTGTGTGTGAGAGTGAGTGAGTGTCTGTGTCTCTGTGTGTGTGTGTGTGTGTGTGTGTGTGTGTGTGTGTGTCTGTCTGTATATGTGTGTGTGTGAGTGTGTGTCTGTCTGTCTGTCTGTCTGTGTGTGTCTGTGTGAGAGTGAGTGAGTGTCTGTGTCTCTGTGTGTGTGTGTGTGTGTGTGTGTGTCTCTGTCTGTATATGTGTGTGTGTGTGTGTGTGTGTGTGTGAGAGTGAGTGAGAACCTGTGTCTCTCTGTGTGTGTGTGTGTGTGTGTGTGTGTGTGTCTGTCTGTATATGTGTGTGTGTGTGTGTGTGAGAGTGAGTGAGAACCTGTGTCTCTCTGTGTGTGTGTGTGTGTGTGTGTGTGTGTGTGTGTGTCTGTCTGTATATGTGTGTGTGTGTGTGTGTGTGTGTCTGTCTGTCTGTGTGTGAGAGTGAGTGAGTGTCTGTGTCTCTGTGTGTCTGTCTGTATATGTGTGTGTGTGTGTGTGTGTGCGTGTGAGTGTGTGTCTGTCTGTCTGTCTGTGTGTGTCTGTGTGAGAGTGAGTGAGTGTCTGTGTCTCTGTGTGTGTGTGTGTGTGTGTGTCTCTGTCTGTATATGTGTGTGTGTGTGTGTGTGTGTGTGTGTGTGTGTGTGTGAGAGTGAGTGAGAACCTGTGTCTCTCTGTGTGTGTGTGTGTCTGTCTGTATATGTGTGTGTGTGTGTGTGTGTGAGTGTGTGTCTGTCTGTCTGTGTGTGTGTGTGTGGAATATGGCCAAACTCAGCGTCTGGTTAAAAACTAATAAGTACTAGAATATTATACACTGGTTGAATTAAATCCAGGGTGTACTTATTTCTGCAACCCTTTATTTAAACAAAATTGGCTAATTTACGTATCTTACAGAAAATATTGGCATATATTTTGTTGTTTTTATCAAGTATACGTTTAACACATTTCAATGTTACTATCTTACAATGAATAATATGAGATAATTCAAAAATACATCTTTATATTTATTCAGAGGGGGTGTACTTATTTATGATGTGCACTGTATACACACACATATACAAACACCTGTATACGTACACTAATACACACTTTAACGGCACTTTATAAGATAAAAATCTGTCACAAAAACTATAAATGTCTAAAAATATTTGTTCAGAGTAAATAATAACTAATAAACAATAATAACGAGAAAGTGCTTGATCGACGTCTTGAAATATGAATTTCATTATACAGA
>CM049838.1:26200958-26243458 GCA_027422435.1 Schizopygopsis pylzovi
ATGTTTATTATTATTTTATGAATTGTTAATAATGTCTATTGACATTAAATTATTGGTAGCAATAATACTAATTATTATTATTATTAAATTAGTAATCAAAATACTTCTGCTGGTTTAAAATGAATGATGATTGTGCACTGATGAATCCTATATTTGAGTATTGAGCATGCAAAGTAAAAAAGGTCAATTATTAATATTAGCATTAAATCACTATGATTTTAACGTTCACAGCACGAGACAGAACCAGGGTCAGATGAGTCAAGAGAGAGTTCGTAAACCCCCCCGACCGCTAAACCTGTCGCCGCTGGCCATCAAACACCTGTGGATCCGCACGGCGCTCACAGAGAAGCTGCTGGACAAAATACTGCTGTATTTGGTGGAGAACAGCAGGTCAGGGATTCATATTTAATAAAAGATATCATTTCTGACAAGATACAGACTGTGGGCTGGAATAGAATCCCGTTCATGTTTATGTTACATCTGTGACCTTAGAGCACAAAACCAGTCATAAGTGACAATATTATGAGATTGAGAGTTATGCATCATCTGAAAGATGAATAAATCATATTTTCATTGATGTATGGTTTGGACAATATTTGAAAATCTGGTGCAAAAAATTTTTGAAATATTGAGAAAATTCTTAGCAATGCGTATTATTAATCAAAAATTAAGTGTTGATATATTTATGGTAGGAAATGTTTACATGATCTTAATATCTAATGATTTTTGGCATAAAATAAAAAATAATAATTTTGAGCCATATAATGTATTGTTGTCTATTGCTACAAATATAGCTGTGCTGCTTATGACTGCTTCTGTGCTCCAGCGAAACACTTATTTTACATACTCAGCCCAATTTTGTGTACATATTTCAGTCTGATCAAATAAAGAGACATAAAGTGAGGTGTTTGAAATCAAGCCTCCAGTTAAGGTGCGTTCACACCAGACGCGAATGAAGCGTTACGCGCAAATGATTTACATGTTAAGTCAATGCAAAGACGCAATAGACAATCCTGCTGCGTTATTCGCGCGAATCGCACAAGTTGAAAAATCTGAACTTTGGCAGATATTCGCGCCGCGTTAACCAATCAGGAGCTTGCTCTAGCAGTGACGTGATTACGAGCGGAGGCAGAAAATCCCAAACAACAATGGAGGACAAATTAATGGTGGTTGTATGTGAGTACCCGGAGCTGTACGATACTACTTCGTACTTTTATAGAAACAGGAATAAATTTAGCAACGAGACTGGAGCTGCTGCAGAAGCCCCCCCATGACGCGTTTTCACGTCTGTTGTGTAGCGAATTTCACGCGCGAATGAAGCGTATTTCACGCGCGAATGAAGCGTATTTCACGCGCGAATGAAGCGTATTTCACGCGCGAATGAAGCGTATTTCACGCGCGAATGAAGCGTATTTCACGCGCGAATGAAGCGTATTTCACGCGCGAATGAAGCGTATTTCACGCGCGAATGAAGCGAATTTCACGCGCAAATGAAACGAGTAAACTCAAAATGTTCAAGCGTCCAACTACGCGCGATTTATTCGCGTCATTCGCGTCTGGTGTGAACGCACCTTTACACTATTAAAAATAAAAGTGCCACAAGCTTTTTGTGTCTAAATGTCTCCATAAAGAACATCTGAAGAAGCTTTGTGGCGAAAGAAGGTTATAAAAAGATAATAAAGAGATGAAATGCTTCTTTGTGGCATCGCTTGAAGCAGCTTTATTTTTAAGAGTGTAGTTTGTAACGCTTCAAATGGAACTCATGATTTATTATGGTTACTACGAACACCGATTCATTTGAATGAATTAAATTAAATTGAGCTGTTTTTGTTCATATTTCAGCAAGTTTTATGAAAGAGAAGCTCTCCTGAGAGATCCAGTTGGCGGCCCGATCCTCGCATCTTTGCTGGGTATCAGTTTTCAAGCATTCGAGTCTTGTTATTTTTGAAGATTATGTAAATACTACCATTCAAAAGTTTGGGATTTTTTAAAAGAAAAAGTCTCTTCTGCTAAAAAAATATAGTACAAATTGTGAAATATTATTCTAATGTAAAACACCTGTTTAATATGTGAGTATATGTTCAGCATCATTACTGCAGTCTTCAGTGTCACGTGATCTTCAGAAATCATAATAATATGCTGCTCAAGAAACATTACTGATTATTATCAATGTTGAAAACAATGTTGAAAATCTTTTATACAATTATATATGATTATATAAGACGTTTATTGAATCAATTGTTTAACATAATCTATGCTGATAATGAACTTCAAACTTTTGAATGAATAATGTTCTATAATATATAAATACAATATATATTATATATATATATATATATAGACTTTTATTTTGAATGCAATTTATTGTTCTACAGCACTAATATATATATATATATATATATATATATATTGATATATGCATTTATTTAAAAAAGTAAATGAATGATGTTTTTAATTGCATATCTTTGTGTAATTGGTATATTATGATGCTGTTTCTTTCAGTCGGTCCGTGTGCTTTGGAGTACACGAAAGCGAAGACGGCCAATCATTTCTGGACGGATCCGTCGGCTGATGAACTGGTCCAGAGACACCGCATTCACAGCGGACACTGCCGCCAGGATTCACCCACCAAACGCCCGGCTCTCGTAAGACTCCTTCTCCTCGTCTCAAACAGCACCAAATCTGCACTAACACACTAATGATCAGCCTTTTAGCAAAACACAACACACAGTTCTCTATGTGACACACACACACACACACACATATCTAGCAGGAATTCATATGATGGCAAATTGTGATATTTTGTGATATATTCGTTCCTGAGTGAATCAATCGTTTAAATGATTCGGTTTAATCACAACGACGCACTGTTTAGAGTCTCACTGATTCGTTCCTGAGTGAATCAATCGTTTAAATGATTCGGTTCAATCACAACAACTCACTGTTTAGAGTCTCACTGATTCGTTTACTGAATGATTCAATCGTTTTAATGATTCAGTTCAATCACAACGACTCACTGTTTAGAGTCTCACTGATTCATTCCTGAATGATTCAATCATTTAAATGATTCGGTTCAATCACAACGACGCACTGTTTAGCGTCTCACTGATTCGTTCCTGAATGATTCAATCGTTTTAATGATTCAGTTCAATCACAACGACTCACTGTTTAGAGTCTCACTGATTCGTTCCTGAGTGAATCAATCATTTAAATGATTCGGTTCAATCACAGCGACGCACTGTTTAGAGTCTCACTGATTCGTTTCCTGAATGATTCAATCGTTTTAATGATTCAGTTCAATCACAACGACTCACTGTTTAGAGTCTCACTGATTCGTTCCTGAATGATTCAATCATTTAAATGATTCGGTTCAATCACAACGACGCACTGTTTAGAGTCTCACTGATTCGTTCCTGAATGATTCAATCGTTTTAATGATTCAGTTCAATCACTACGACTCACTGTTTAGAGTCACACTGATTCGTTCCTGAGTGAATCAATCGTTTAAATGATTCGGTTCAATCGCAACGACTCACTGTTTAGAGTCTGACTGATTCGTTTCTGAATAATTTAATCGTTTAAATGATTCTGTTCAATCACAACGACGCACTGTTTAGAGTCTCACTGATTCGTTCATGAGTGAATCAATCATTTAAATTATTTGGTTAAATCGCAACAACTCACTGTTTAGAGACTCACTGATTTGTTCCTGAATGATTCAATCGTTTAAATGATTCGGTTCATTCGCAGCGACTCACTTATTAACACTGACTCGCTGCTGCCACCTGCTGGAGGTTTTAATTTCACACTCAAAGTATCTTTTTATTATTTAAATAATTTCAAAAATCAGTATTCAATGTTTAATATTAATTTGTAACTGCAGGTTAAATGCATGAATCTGTGTGTAAACACATCTAAATGCATCGTTCCTCTGCATTGCAAAGATGAGTTTTAATGATTCTGATTTAATTTGCTCGGTAACAGCCCAAATATCTTAATATTCGAATTCACCGATTAAATGTAAGAATTTGACTCCAAACATAATGCACACTTTTAGAAAGATAAAAACGGCCATAAAAGATACAAATCAATGGAAATATGAGTTGTGCACGGTATAGTCCGTCACAATAACACACTCAGCAGAAGATCCGGTTATTGTGGTTGATAATGATAATAATAATGTGATGTTTTGTAGATCCAGAAGAGGCAGTCGAGCGGCAGCTTGGATGAGCGGCCGTCTCTGTGGGCGCGGGATTACGTCCAATCTCTTCATCAGAACTCCAGAGCCACGCTGCTCTTCGGGAAAAACAACGTCTTGGTGCAGCCGGTAAACCTCAGGCCATAATTGCTAATTAGCAAGTCACCGATTTGTTTCTGAATGATTCAATCGTTTAAATGATTCGGTTCAATCGCAAAGACTCACTGTTTAGAGTCTCACTGATTCGTTCCTGAGTGAATCAATCGTTTAAATGATTCGGTTCAATCACAACGACTCACTGTTTAGAGTCTCACTGATTCGTTTCTGAGTGAATCAATCGTTTAAATGATTCGGTTCAATCACAACGACTCACTGTTTAGAGTCTCACTGATTCGTTCCTGAGTGAATCAATCGTCTAAATGATTCAGTTCAATCACAACGACTCACTGTTTAGAGTCTCACTGATTCGTTCCTGAGTGAATCAATCGTTTAAATGATTCGGTTCAATCACAACGACTCACTGTTTAGAGTCTCACTGATTCGTTCCTGAGTGAATCAATCGTTTAAATGATTCGGTTCAATCACAACGACTCACTGTTTAGAGTCTGACTGATTCGTTTCTGAATGATTCAATCGTTTAAATAATTCGGTTCAATCACAACGACTCACTGTTTAGAGTCTGACTGATTCGTTTCTGAATGATTCAATCGTTTAAATAATTCGGTTCAATCGCAATGACTCACTGTTTAGAGTCTCACTGATTCGTTCCTGAGTGAATCGATCGTTTAAATGATTCGGTTCAATCACAACGACTCACTGTTTAGAGTCTGACTGATTCGTTTCTGAATGATTCAATCGTTTAAATAATTCGGTTCAATCGCAATGACTCACTGTTTAGAGTCTCACTGATTCGTTCCTGAGTGAATCAGTCGTTTAAATGATTCGGTTCAATCACAAGGACTCACTGTTTAGAGTCTCACTGATTCGTTCCTGAGTGAATCAGTCGTTTAAATAATTCGGTTCAATCGCAATGACTCACTGTTTAGAGTCTCACTGATTCGTTCCTGAGTGAATCAATCGTTTAAATGATTCGGTTCAATCACAACGACTCACTGTTTAGAGTCTCACTGATTAGTTTCTGAATGATTCAATCGTTTAAATGATTCGGTTCAATCACAACGACTCACTGTTTAGAGTCTCACTGATTAGTTTCTGAATGAATCAATCGTTTAAATGATTCGGTTCAATCGCAAGTTTCACGAGGAACGCGGGTAAAGTAAACAGTCCCTCAGAGAGCGGGCTCGGAAGAGAGGGGGCGGAGCCAGCAGAGCTCATTAACATTTAAAGGAGAATCACACAATACGGCTTGCTCTGAAAAAGCTGTTTTTTTACAATACAAATGAACCAAAACGACCCCATAATACCAACTTGTGGAAAATGGTCATTATATGAGCCCTTTAAGAGGTTAAGGTGTGGCTATAAATGTGACGCGGTCTTTCAGAGAGACGACATGGAAGCGATCCCAGGATACCTCTCTCTTCACCAGACGGCCGATCTGATGACGCTGAAGTGGACACCGAACCAGCTGATGAACGGAAGCGTGGGGGAGTTTGATTATGAGAAGAGGTGACATGCGTTATGATTCTGACGTCTGATTTGTGGGAATGATTTTAAATCAAATCTGATTTCTCCACAGTGTATATTGGGATTTCGCCATTACCATTCGTCTGGAGGAAATCGTCTATTTGCACTGTCATCAGCATGGTGAATATAAAAAATATGACTTATACATAATATAAAAAATATCTGTGTTAAACTGTCATTTATTTCTGTGGATTTTCAGCATCATTACTGCAGTCTTCAGGGTCACATGATCTTCAGAAATCATACAAATATTAAACATTTCTGATTATTATCAATGTTGAAAAAATCACCTCGTAAATCTAATTTTCAATTCAAAACGTAAGAATGAAAAAAAACTAACACCGTCCTGAAATACTTCAAAACCAACTAAAATTTAAAGTTTTTTTATGTTTTGCAGGATAGAATATTAACTAAATTGGTGTTTTGGTATTATTGAGATAATATTATGGTTTTTATTAATATTTTGACTTTTTATAACTTTCTAATATTTATCTCTTTATGCATTTTTAAATCTCTTTATTCATTTTTATGTTTTTATTAATTTTATTTCAGTTGTATTTATTTTAGTACATCGAGTTAAAACTAAATAAAAAATAGAAATGTTGCCTGTGCAACTAGACGAAATAAAAACATTATATATATATATATATATATATTAGTAATCTTTGAAAAAATTATTTTGTTATAGCACTTACTCTTTTTTAGTTGGTTTTGAATGAAAAATTATATTAGTATTTTTTTATATAATATATATATATATATATATATATATATATATATATATATATATATTTATATTGTAATATAATATATATATATATATATATATATATATATATATTGTAATATATATATATATATATTAGGGCTGTAACGATACGCGATATGAAACCGAAATCGCGACACTCAGATCCACGATCCTGTGTCGCGGTGTGATAAGGGAGAATCGCGACACACCCCGTGACTACCTTTCCAATCATGTGACGCCTGCCTGCAAAAGTTGAGCTAGTTGCACACAGATTTTCCCCTGCGCTGAGCCAGAGCACTTCTCTGCCACCTTCACGTGCTATCAGAAACATCCTGTTTCCCACTTATGAAGTCGTGAAGAGCTCCCTGCATTCAAATTATTTGTTGAATGAATAATGTAATATTCCACTGGTTGATAACCATAAATATTTATGTAAAAAATATTTGTGCTCTTTTTCGTGTTAAATGTGGATGCCACAGACTTTATTTTTTATTGGCGGATTATACAGGTGTAATTTTCACTTTAACTTCACGCAATGTAACATGATTTTATTATTGTAATCAATACTTTATTCTTAAAATATGACATTAATCGTATTTATTTGAGAAAGATAAACTAATCAAACTGGCGCTGGCCGCTTGGTATTTAAAAAAAAACAAAAACTTGAATTTAACAAACATAAAATGTTCCAATCATATTTCTGAATTAAATTAATAAAAAAACTAAACGAATTAATGACCACTTTGCTATTAAAAACCAAACGGAACTATTTTAATGGCCGCAAAAGCAGATTTATATTGTTGGGGAGAGATAGAGAAAGACACGGCTCTGGTCGGACTCAGGCGGAGAATTCTGATAAACTGCAGGGATCTATATTCATTCCCTAGTTCAATTAAAAGTTCCCCGGACTAATTGTGAACAGATTGCTCTCCCGTCTTCTTCCAGAGCATGTGAACATGTTCATTTATGAAATAAGTTATTGTTATAAAGACAGACGTTAAAATAATTTGCGCCGTCATTCAGGCTGTTCACAAGAGAGGTCTGCTTCCCTTTCGGATTTCGGGCCGCGTTAATATTTAATGGATAGCTTCGGGCTCGAGTTTGTAGCTAAACCAAAACTATATGCAGGCTACGCTGCTTTCATAGACGCACGCGCACACACATTATTGCACAGATATCAGAGATCGCGCAGCGCACAAACTGCACGGGAACTTTTTCTTAGTAAAATAGCTTCGATAGGCTACTGGCTCGCAACATTATATTTCTCTGCAATGAGGAGGTAAAATCGTTTTTTAAAGTAACTAAGCCTCATTGCTTGTAGAGAGAGACGCGCAGATGCAGGTGCACATGTACGCGCAACTTTCATACCTCTCTCTCTAACTCTCGCTAATTCAAATAAATGATTTGCTCATCAATAACCTATATGAAATATGTTATTGTTATGACAGACGATACAATTAATGTTCACATAATAAGTGCCGTCATTCAAGTTGTTCAAAATATGTTTTAGCGCGTAATGTTTTAAGAATGATATTCTGTTTAGCGTAATATGTTTTAAGCCTAATATTAATTAATTAATTAATCAAATGGTTACGTCTTTTTTATGAATGTTCATGCTCATTTTTAAAATATAAATGTCCTAACCTTATGAGCAGTTGATAATCGACGGACTGTTCTGTTAATAAATGCCTCATTCGGTTATGTTATATTAATATGTTTCAGCAATCATAAGTTATGACCATTAATTGTCTCAGGTTAAGATAGACTATTCTCTAATTAATAAAACTGTTATCTTACAGATTAAAAGCCTGAATAATTTCTCTCCTTCTCTCTCTCTGTGTATGTGTGTGTGCGTGGGTGGGTGCATGCACAGGAGGGGTGCGATTTTCGAATAATACCCAGCGATTATCGAATATTACTTTTGCTTAAAATGCACATCCCTACTATTTATATTGTTAATAATTTGCATAGTTAATCTTGTTCTTTGGTGTTCAGTTTATAAAGATTTTTAAAATGTTATTTAATAAAAAATAATGTTTTAAAAATCTTTCTTTTTTTTTCTCCCACCCCCCACGAAAAAATCGTGATACGAACCGAATCGTGGGTTTGGTGTATCGTTACAGCCCTAATATATATATTTTTTTTTTAAATTAAATTTAAATGTAACTTTTTTTTTTTATATATATATATAATGTTTTTTTTTAATAGTTTTTTAGCAAGGTGAATATATCAGGATTGCGCATATTTAACTCATAAAGCCTGACATATGAAATAATAGAATAATAAAACTAAAAAAAGTTTGCATATGTGTTATTTTGTTGTTGAGCATCATATTTGATGCCAGGCTTTAATGGCTCATATAATGAGAATATGAGTGAGAATATGGAGCTCAGTTTTATTAAAAGGCCAAAAATGAGCAAAAATATTTTTTGCTCTAGATGCAGATATTTATATGATGAAATTCTGATGCAAACAATGAGATGTTTATAATAACAGTGCAACAGATACATGATCTAAATATGACTCAGTAATATGATGAAATGTAAATGATCCACACATATAATGTTCGAACAAAATCAAGTTCGTTTCGGCAGTTCGATACAAACGTGTTGCTGGATGACGTCGCGATGATGATGATGTCATTACGTAACCATGATGTGAAATTGTGTCACTTCGGCAAACGATACATTTTATATTTGTTACTTTGGATTTGTTCGTTAAATAATATAATATTAAAATCTAAATAACTGTTTTTAAATTAAATTTTTTACTAATTGAACGATTACAAATTACGTTTTTTTTTTTATAGCTAGTAAACGAGTAAAACTACACATTCTGAACAGTTGACGCATTAAGCAGTGTATTAGTAGTTAGTATTAGTGATCAACCAATATTGAGTTTTTATAACCGATACCAATTATTTGCATGTTTATGTACCCGATAACCGATATGCAGAACCGATATTTATTTACTGTTATAAAGTACATAAATAACAAAGTCCATTCTTCACTTTGGTTTTTCCTCCTTTCAGTCATCATAACAACAAAAAACTGTTTAAATTTAACATGGAAGAATATCAATTTTCATCTTCAAATTACAACAAAAATTGGTGAAAATTCGCATCGCATCGTCGGCTGTCCACTGGTCCAAGTGTAAAAAAAATTGTTTTACACAACTGATATCCGATTATGGTAAAATGCTTAAATATCGGGAAAAATATCGGCAAACCGATATATCAGTCGATCTCTTGTTAGTATGCTTAGAAAAGTCTGTAAAATAGGCAACAACCTACTATGTTATTATGAAGGAATTTTCTGCATTGGTTTATCACTGTTTTTTTAACGTGCATTTTTAATTGCGAGTTGTATTTTGTGTTTTCGGGTTACAGCAGATAATGGATAAAGTCCTGGAAAATTACTAGCTTTTCCATTTTTCTAGAAATTTTTCTTACAGTGAACAATCGCAAGTACAAGCTACTAACAAAGTGTATCATAAACGAAAATTTGTACTATTATTAAGTTAAACTATTTCAAATAGCAAGCAGCTAGCTTAATTCACGTAATGTGTGTACTGCGAGGCATCTTTGGTTTCCGCTTTTTGTGTAATTTAATAGATAAATGTTCATTTTAATAATTTGAGTCACTTATCAAAAGCTGTCAAATAAATGTTAAATATGGCTTAATTTGTTGCTAGGTGCTTTTGGAAGAAAAAGTTGCTAGGGTGGTCTGAAAAGTTGCGAAGTTGGCAACACAGAGTTTGTTTTGGCTGCTAAACACCTTTGAGCTCCCATTGGTCCGTGGCGATTACGCAATCGGTGGGTGTGTTCTGAAGCTCCGCCTTCTTTGACGTGTAATTTTTATTTTTTTTGTTCATTTCTCATTCAACAAAGATCAGGCGGGAAAACAACATCTCCAAGTCACTAGCAACATTAACACCACAGATATATCCGCACCTGTACGAGACTTTAAAGATTCAGAGAAAGCATTTAATTCCTAGAAAGAAATCGCAGCGACGCTTGGTGTCGATATGCAAAAAGCCATGTTGAGAAACACCAGATGCAAGTTTACCAAAGCCATGAAAGGAAAGAGTAAAGATATAATGTAGCAAATACATGTGTTTCAAATAAATGTTACACCACTGCTGCTACTAATTCTTTGAATACGCGAATTTAAGGGTGCTAACACTTTTGGTGCGCACCCGGGTTCGATTGACGTCAGAGTTTGCTTCGCTGCTGATGTGGATGCAATCGTACCAAATCATGGAAGTGAACCGTGATTAATGATACAAAAATTGTGTTTGTGTGTGTGACTCACTTTCCTGTCCCGTACGCGTGTACTATTCTGATGACGAAATTCGCGTCACGCGCACTGTACACTGTCCCTCGCGTACAAAGTAAAAAGTATACTTTTGCCTTAAATGTGAAAGCACCCTAAAAGGTATACAGTAAATGAAATGCCATAACATACAATAATAAACCTTTGTTTTTATCAACTTATGGCAATACATAAAATATAAAAACGTGTAAAATATCCAGTTTAATAAAAGACCTAGATGCATCGTTGTCGTGTTTAGGGCATTTACGCGAGCGTCGCGACACACGTTCACATTAATCTACACCCGCCTCCAGCAGCGCCAGTATACCGTCGCTCAGCCTTTGCAAACTTCTTTCTCTGAAACGAAGAACGAAAATAAACATCGTTTGAAGTATATCGGGAGCTTTATAAACACAGGTTTTGGAGATCACTCTGTGTTTTTCTTCCTCAGGGAAAGGTGTTTCCAAAGCTGCGTAATAGGAGTCCGCATGGATCCTGCGAGTCGGACAAAGATGAAGACGAGGCCACTGATTATGTGTTTCGGATCATATATCCTGGCTGTCAGGAGAATATGAGTGAGAATATGGAGCTCAGTTTTATTAAAAGGCCAAAAATGAGCAAAAATATTTTTTGCTCTAGATGCAGATATTTATATGATGAAATTCTGATGCAAACAATGAGATGTTTATAATAACAGTGCAACAGATACATGATCTAAATATGACTCAGTAATATGATGAAATGTAAATGATCCACACATATAATGCGATGCTGATTGAGAGATGAAGATCAGATTTGAGACTCAAACATGATTAAAGTGTTGATCTGGAGATATGACTGCAGTTATTCTTGATCAAGACCCTGAAGCGTTTCTAAGAGCTTTGACACTGCATCAATCAGAAGACATCATGGTTTTCATCATGTAAAGGACGTTACCAGGTCTTTATAGGTGTGTGTCTGTGTGCAGTGGACAGCGGTGGGACTGTGGTGTTGGTCAGTCAGGACGGGATCCAGAGGCCTCCGTTTCGCTTCCCTAAAGGCGGTCACCTGCTGCAGTTCCTCACCTGTCTGGAGACGGGTCTCCTTCCGCACGGACAGCTCGATCCGCCGCTCTGGTCCCAGAGAGGAAAGGTTTGCCCGGCGCCATCACAGCCATGCTTCAGTAGTCTGAATAAAGGCTCCGCTATACTTCAAACCACATCGAAGAACGAACTGATACGACGTATTTCGAACAAAACCAAGTTCGTTTCGGCAGTTCGATACAAACGTGTTGCTGGATGACGTCGCTGCGCGATGATGATGATGTCATTACGTAACCATGATGTGAAATTGTGTCACTTCGGCAAACGATACATTTTATATATGTTACTTTGGATTTGTTCGTTAAATTATATAATATTAAAATATAAATAACTGTTTTTAAATAATTTTTTTTACTAATTGAACGATTACAAATTACGTATTTTTTTTTTATAGCTAGTAAACAAGTAAAACTACACATTCTGAACAGTTGACGCATTAAGCAGTGTATTAGTAGTTAGTATTAGTGATCAACCAATATTGAGTTTTTATAACCGATACCGATTATTTGCATGTTTATGTACCGATAACCGATATGCAGAACCGATACTGTTATAAAGTAAATAAATAACAAAGTCCATTCTTCACTTTGGTTTCTCCTCCTTTCAGTCATCTTAACAACAACAAAAAACTGTTTAAATTTAACATGAAAGAATATTAATTTTCATCTTCAAATTACAACAAAAATTGGTGAAAATTTGCATCGCATCGTCGGCTGTCCACTGCTCCAAGTGTAAAAAAAATTGTTTTACACAACTGATATCCGATTATGGTAAAATGCTTAAATATCGGGAAAAATATCGGTAAACCGATATATCAGTCGATCTCTAGTTAGTATGCTTAGAAAAGTCTGTAAAATAGGCAACAATCTACTATGTTATTATGAAGGAATTTTCTGCATTGGTTTATCACTGATTTTTTATGTGCATTTTTAATTGCGTGTTGTATTTTGTGTTTTCGGGTTACAGCAGATAATGGATAATGTCCTGGAAAATTACTAGCTTTTCCATTTTTCTAGAAATTTTTCTTACAGTGAACAATCGCAAGTACAAGCTACTAACAAAGTGTATCATAAACGAAAATTTGTACTATTATTAAGTTAAACTATAAAATAGCAAGCAGCTAGCTTAATTCACGTAATGTATGTACTGCGAGGCATCTTTGGTTTCCGCTTTTTGTGTAATTTAATAGATAAATGTTCATTTTAATCATTTGAGTCACTTATCAAAAGCTGTCAAATAAATTTTAAATATGGCTTAATTTGTTGCTAGGTGCTTTTGGAAGAAAAAGTTGCTAGGGTGGTCTGAAAAGTTGCGAAGTTGGCAACACAGAGTTTGTTTTGGCTGCTAAACACCTTTGAGCTCCCATTGGTCCGTGGTGATTACGCAATCGGTGGGTGTGTTCTGAAGCTCCGCCTTCTTTGACGCGTAATTTTTATTTGTTTTGTTCATTTCTCATTCAACAAAGATCAGGACGGGAAAACAACATCTCCAAGTCACTAGCAACATTAACACCACAGATATATCCGCACCTGTGCGAGACTTTAAAGATTCAGAGAAAGCATTTAATTCCTAGAAAGAAATCGCAGCGACGCTTGGTGTCGATATGCAAAAAGCCATGTTGAGAAACATCAGATGCAAGTTTACCAAAGCCATGAAAGGAAAGAGTAAAGATATAAAGTAGCAAATACATGTGTTTCAAATAAATGTTACACCACTGCTGCTGCTAATTCTTTGAATACACTTTTAGTGCGAACCCGGGTTAAATTGACGTCAGAGTTTGCTTCGCTGCTGATGTGGATGCAATCGTATCAAATCATGGAAGTGAACCGTGATTAATGATACAAAAATTGTGTTTGTGTGTGTGACTCACTTTCCTGACCCGTACGCGCATACTATTCTGATGACGAACTTTGCGTCACGCGCACTGTACACTGTCCCTCGCGTACAAAGTAAAAAGTATACTTTGGCCTTAAGTGTGAAAGCACCCTAAAAGGTATACAGTAAATGAAATGCCATTACAAACAATAATAAACCTTTGTTTTTATCAACTTATGGCAATACATAAAATATAAAAACGTGTAAAATATCCAGTTTAATAAAAGACCTAGATGCATCGTTGTCGTGTTTAGGGCATTTACGCGAGCGTCGCGACACACGTTCACATTAATCTACACCCGCCTCCAGCAGCGCCAGTATACCGTCGCTCAGCCTTTGCAAACTTATTTCTCCGAAACGAAGAACGAAAATAAACCTAGTTTGAAGTATATCGGGAGCTTTATAAACGCAGGTTTTGGAGATCACTCTGTGTTCTTCTTCCTCAGGGAAAGGTGTTCCCAAAGCTGCGTAATAGGAGTCCGCATGGATCCTGCGAGTCGGACAAAGATGAAGACGAGGCCACTGATTATGTGTTTCGGATCATATATCCTGGCTGTCAGGAGTCTGGTATGTTAACCTGAAGTTCATCTGCTGGTATTACGATTTTTATCAATAGATTAGACACTTTTCTCCAATGCAATGCACTTGTTCTCAAAGCAATTAGCACAGAAATACAAACACAAAATTATTTTCATCTGCTTTTACTGCAAAATGAGTAAAGTGTTTATTAAAAGTAAATATCAAATCTATAGCTTTGTTATCTAATGACTATAAAACATGGTCAGCTGTAGATGCACAGCTAATTAAATATACACTAATGAAAATATATGTTTATTGCAATTCTTCAGCAGGGAGTTTTGTCTTATATATATATATGCATATCTAAATATAAAATACAAAAGTTGTAAAAATGTAAAAACAATTGTTGTCTAACTCCTATCACCCATCTGATAAACTAATAGCCCCTTTACCTAAACTTGAAATCTGTTTGTGCCATCTTTAGCAGCAAGAACTGTCAACAAACTTAGTTATATAATATATACGATCTAAATATATTCATATATAAACAGACAGACAGACAGACAGATAGACTCAGACAGACACAGACAGACAGACAGACAGACAGACAGACAGAGACAGACTCAGACAGATAGACTTAGACAGACAGACAGACAGACAGACAGACAGACACAGACAGACAGACAGACAGACTCAGACAGATAGACTTAGACAGACAGACAGACTCAGACAGACAGACAGACAGACAGACAGACAGACAGACAGACAGACAGACAGACTCAGACAGATAGACTTAGACAGACAGACAGACAGACAGACACAGACAGACAGACAGACAGACAGACAGACAGACAGACTCAGACAGACAGACAGACACAGACAGACAGACAGACAGACAGACAGACAGACAGACAGACAGACAGACTCAGACAGATAGACTCAGACAGACAGACAGACAGACAGACAGACAGACAGACTCAGACAGACAGACAGACAGACACAGACAGACAGACAGACAGACAGACAGACACAGACAGACAGACAGACAGACTCAGACAGATAGACTCAGACAGACAGACAGACACAGACAGACAGACAGACTCAGACAGATAGACTCAGACAGACAGACACAGACAGACAGACAGACTCAGACAGACAGACAGACAGACAGACTCAGACAGATAGACTCAGACAGACAGACACAGACAGGCAGACTCAGATAGACTCAGACAGACAGACTCAGACAGACAGACAGACAGACAGACAGACAGACTCAGACAGACATACTCAGACAGACAGAGACAGACTCAGACAGATAGATTTAGACAGACTCAGACAGACAGACAGACAGACAGACAGACAGACAAACAGACTCAGACAGACAGAGACAGACTCAGACAGACAGACAGACTCAGACAGACTCAGACAGACAGACAGACAGACTCAGACAGACTCAGACAGATAGATTTAGACAGACTCAGACAGACAGACAGACAAACAGACTCAGACAGACAGAGACAGACTCAGACAGACAGACAGACAGACAGACAGACAGACTCAGACAGACAGAGACAGACTCAGACAGACAGACAGACTCAGACAGACAGACTCAGATAGACTCAGACAGACAGACTCAGACAGACAGACAGACAGACAGACAGACAGACAGACTCAGACAGACAGACAGACAGACTCAGACAGACAGACTCAGACAGACAGAGACAGACTCAGACAGACAGAGACAGACTCAGACAGACAGACTCAGACAGACAGACAGACTCAGACAGACAGACAGACAGACTCAGACAGACAGACAGACAGACAGACAGACTCAGACAGACAAAGACAGACTCAGACAGACAGACAGACTCAGACAGACAGAGACAGACTCAGACAGACAGAGACAGACTCAGACAGACAGAGACAGACTCAGACAGACAGACAGACAGACTCAGACAGACAGACAGACAGACAGACAGAGACAGACTCAGACAGACAGACAGAGAGACAGACAGACAGACAGACAGACAGACAGACAGAGACAGACTCAGACAGACAGACAGACAGACAGACAGACTCAGACAGACAGACAGACAGACAGACAGACAGACAGACAGACAGACAGAGACAGACACACAGACAGACAGACAGAGACAGACTCAGACAGACAGACAGACAGACAGACAGAGACAGACAGACTCAGACAGACAGACATACACATTTATTAGTCACATGGGTTTCTGAAGCAGGGTGGTCGTTAGTATTTAAGCTAATTGCTCTCTCTGTGCTACAGTGGCTCTGGAGATGATGGATCAGACGGTGAACATGTGGCAGCCCACGCTGAAGAAGTCATCTTGTTCCTCCTGCTCTCAGAACGGCTCGGCGGACGGATGCAACCATGACAGGCTAGTGTGCCGCTCGTGGAGTCAGTGATGTCAATTAACATCATCTTCAGCCACTTCACCATACCATTACAAAACAATCCTTGATCGACATTTCCCTCTCAATTAATTATTCTGCTGTGCAAATACATCATTATAATCTTTACCAAAATTGCAGTTTCTATGCTTTTGTTTATAGTTGGAATCTGTGTGTCAGTGCCATCTTAAAAATATGGCTTCACGATTCAATTACGATTATCATTATCAACTCAATATCACAGTTTTCAATATTAGCCTACTGCACATGGCTATATATATAAATTTGAAATCAAATTTATTTTGTGCAAAATTTACTAAGTGTTCTTTAAGTGTCCGAACGTTTACAGACAATAGTTTTAATCAGCATTACTGCTGTTTGATTATTACGGATGCGGTCATAGACAGCATCAGCTTTAACAAGCTGCATGCACAGATATATATCCATACATCAGATGTTGTCCTGCTCTGAAAACATAACTGACTGTGTTTACATACATGTAGTATAAAAGTATTCGTGTGTGTGTGTGCGCGCGCGTGTGTGTGTGTGTGCGCGTGTGTGTGTGTGTGTGTGCGCATGTGTGCGCGCGTGTGTGTGTGTGTGTGTGTGCCTGCACGCGTGTGTGTGTGTGCGCGCGTGTGTGTGTGCGTGCGTGCGTGTGTGTACGTGTGTGTGCGTGTGTGTGTGCGTGTGTGTGCGTGCGTGCGTGCGTGTGTGTGTGAAACAGGGCTCCGCTGAAGCTGCTCTGCGAGACCATGAAGCACCAGATCATCTCCAGAGCTTTCTACGGCTGTATGTATCGTGTGGTTTTGTGATGCACTTCAGTTCAAGTCAAGTTGTATAGCACTTTTCACAATACAAATCATCGCAAATAAGCTTCACACTAAATTTAAGGGCCAGTTATACTAACAGCTCGTGCCAGCGCAAACCGTCTTTTGTCGTTAAAATAAAAGTGTGGACGTAGTTATTTTTGCGCGTGAATATGCATTTGGTGTAGTTTCCCTTCAGATGCAAAAATAGAGTATTCAAATGAATCACGCAACGTGATTTACTAACGTTTACGCTCGTCAAATTACTGGCTTTTTTGCATCCTTATTTAAAGGGGTCATCGGAATCACTTTTCAATGTGTGTGTACACATCCATCCTATAATGATCATTTTTAAAATCCTCTTTCTCAAATCAGGCTGTTCTGAGACTCCTGTCAGAATGACGTAGTTCTGTACAGGCCCCTCCCACCAGAGTTGATTGACAGGTCTTAGCTTAGCCCCGCCCCCCTGAGTGTCCGGCCTCCGGTGCAGGGAAGACAAGATTTCTCAGATTAAGTGATTGAGGTGTTAAGTTGTTGGATGTAATAATGAATATAGCAGTCGTTAGTTACTCCCGACATCTGAGCCGCTGAAGACGCAGAGGATTAATGTTACTGTAGTTTTGAAGTGAATATGCGCCGATCCCGATCTACATAAATGCATCTATGTTCACGCGAATCATTCGTGATCCAGCTTCATCTACAGAAGAGTATAATGTTATTTTATGAATCTTTGTAAATCGTGCTAGTTAGCCAGTTTCACGACTGAAGTAAACAGTACTGCTCGTCACCCCACGGAAGAGAGGGGCGGAGTCAGCAGAGCTCATTAGCATTTAAAGAAACATGCACTAAACGACTCGCTGTGAACAGAGCTGATTTTGACAGGGTAAAGATGTTTTACTCTACCATTGAGAAATTATAAACAAAGTTTGTTATAGACTTTGCATGAAGACCCTAACGAATTATATCAACTTGTGGAAAATGGGCATCTAATGACCTCTTTAACGCTCAAAACACGTTTTGTGCTTGAAATGGCTGCAATTATTGTTGCTAGAGAAGAAACCACAGAGAACAGAGAGAAGGGTCGAGGGTTTTTTCCACACGTATTCATTTATTTCGAAAGCCAGAAGAACACATTATCCGAACATATCGTTTGCCAAGCCATGTTATTTTTAATTAGCTTCAGGAAATAAATTCATTCATTCATTCATTTTTTGGTTATTTTCAACACACTGTGGCTTCTTTATTACTTTATTATTTCACTGCAAAATTTTTTTTATTTTTGTCTTGTTTCTGGTGAAAACATCTAAAAAATCTTAAATCAAGATATTTTTAATAGATAAGGAAAATTAGTATTTTTCTCACCACACTGACGAATCAATTTTCTTGTTTCAAGCAAAACCCACTTAATTTAGTTTGTTTAATTTCCCTGTAAACGAGAGTCAATATCTTGCTTCTCTAATAAAAATATCTTGATATTTTGACTAGAAACAAAAAAATACTATAGTAAGATAAGCCATTTTTTGCGTTTTGCGTTTGCGGTATATTGCATTGGCTGATATGTAAATTAGATGTTGCATATTTTTCCTTAATTTGCAGATTGTTAGTAAATCACCTGCAGATATTTTCACACCCATCTGCGCTGTTTTTTAATTGCGCTCTCACGCTAATTTGCCCTGCTTAGTAAAACTGGCCTTATATTTCTATTTTAAAGTTTCTACATTATATTTAGTAATAGCTTCTCAGTGTAGTTGATGGCAGAAATGTACAGTAAAATCCATGCAGTTAATTAATAACATGCAATCAAACAGACTAACGCTTATTAACTGATTATACGTGACCCTAGAGCACAAAACCAGTCATAAAAATCAATTTTATGAAATTGAGAGTTATGCATCATCTGGAAGCTGAATAAATAATATTTCCATTGATGTATGGTTTGGACAATATTTGAAAATCTGGTGCAAAAAAACCTAAATATTGAGAAAATCATTTTTAAAGATGTTCAAATGACGTTCTTAGCAATGCATATCAATAATCAATAATTATGTTTTGATATATTTACGATAGGAAATTTACATGATCTTAATATCTAATGATTTTTGGCATAATAGAACATTTTGACCATGTATTGTTGTCTATTGCTACAAATACACCTGTGCTGCTTATGACTGCGTTTGTGCTTATAAAGCAACATGTGTTAGTTTAGTATGTCGTCAGTATAATTTCTCAGATCTTTTAAGGGTTGGATCGAGACTGAAGCTTCTGTAAATCTACGTTACCTCAGGATGCCGATCAGAGACACGGTTAGCGCTCTCGTTCTCATGCCGTGATGTGTGTTTTTAAGGGCTGGCGTACTGCCGGCACCTGTCCACCGTCCGCACGCACCTGTCCGCTCTGGTCAACCCCTCGATCATTGAGTCCCACGTCCCTTATGATGCCAAAGGAGGCCTGTCTGCAGAAGTGTGGAAGACCTTTCTACAGGACAGCACTGTATGTGACCTTCACTGTCTAGTGCACTTGATCTACAGCCTCTTAGCAGGGATATTATAGTGAACAAACCATGATAAACACTTACTTTATAATATATATATATACGTTTCAACTAGTAGCATTTATTTAGTTTAATGTGATAAAAGCTGGACATAAAAAAAAATAAAAAAATAGTACAAAATATGCAACAAAATTACTAAAATGATAATTAAAATTTTAATTACGGAAAACAAATGAACAATCATTTTACAATAAGCTGTTGTTTGTAGAGATGTAGAGCAGATAATACATGTATTTACAAATGTTTAAGATCATATTGAGATCTGTGATTTTTGTTATTTAAAAAAAAAAAAAAAAAATTTAATCATTGATTTTTTTTTTTTTTTATAAAAAAATATTTTAATAAATTGCTATATGTGTTTACTTTGTAAACAAATGTTTCTTAATACATATACTGGAATATTAGTATGGTTGTTCAAAAAATATCAAATATTAAAACATTTGAAATATTCATAAAAACGTATTCATATTTCGTAATGGTTAAATATTCATAATGGTTCCTAATGAAAACTAATGATGCTGTTACTGTTAAAACATAAATAATATCTACAGTCGTATCTCAATGATACCTAAATTTTACCATAATAACTTATTCCAGATATTAATAAAAAATATTATAGTATCTTAGTGATATTATGTAGCCATAAAAACGTATTTAAAATATTAATAGAAACTATATTATATCAATGATACCATTACTGCATAAAAAATATTAAAATTATTTATAAAAAAATAATAATACTATTATAATAGTATCTCAGTGATATATGTAATCATAAAACAATTGTATGCAGCTGGCAATAACACAGGTACAATTATCATAAAAACAGCTAAAATGGACAAAAGTTTGCACAAGGGTTAAACTCTGAATGAACTATAATAGAGTCTCAATGGTTTGAAGTGTTGTAACTGAATAAAGCTGTGATTAATATAAGAGCGCTGTGCAGGCGCTGGAGGAGCACGAGCTGCTCCGTCTGGTGTATTACGGCGGCGTGGAGCCGTCTCTGAGGAAGGAGGTCTGGCCCTTTCTTCTGGGACACTATCACTTCAGCATGAGCCTCACCGAGCGCAAAGAGGTGAGCAGAACCAGACTTCAGGAGAGGCGGACCGTAGTGGAGTCTTTTACGCCGCTTTAAAAGTACTTTCAAGTGTCTGTACACTGTACAAATTAAAACCAGCTTCAACAGATTTCTGAGTTTTCTCAACTTTTTGTTGTATAAACTTAAAACAACTAGTTGAGAAAATACACAAATCTGCTAAAACTGGTTTCCTTAAAATTTCAAGTTTGCTCAATTTTTGTGTTTTATTTTTTTACATTGCTGTAAAAAATCAAAAGTTGAGAGAACCTAAAAATCTGCTTAAGCTGGTTTCTTTAAAATTTGAAGTTTGTTCAACTTTTATTTTTGTATTTTTTTACATTGCTGTAAAAAAATCAAAAGTTGAGAGAACTTACAAATCTGCTTAAGCTGGTTTCCTTAAAATTTCAAGTTTGTTCAACTTTTATTTTTTACTTTTTTTACATTGCTGTAAAAAATCTAAAGTTGAGAGAACTTAAAAAATATGCTAAAGCTAGTTTCCTTAAAATTTCAAGTTTGTTCAACATTTATTTCTGTATTTTTTTTACATTGCAGTAAAAAAATCAAAAGTTGAGAGAACTTAATAATCTGCTTAAGCTGGTTTCCTTAATTTCAAGTTTGTTCAACTTTTATTTTTGTTTTTTTTTTACATTGCAGTAAAAAAATCTAAAGTTGAGAGAACTTAATAATCTGCTTAAGCTGGTTTCCTTAAAATTTCAAGTTTGTTCAACTTTTATTTTTTTACATTGCTGTAAAAAATCAAAAGCTGAGAGAGCTTAAAAATCAGCTTAGGCTGGTTTCCTTAAAATGTCAAGTTTGCTCATCTTTTATTTTTTGTTATTTCTTTTTACAGTGCTGTAAATAATCAAAAGTTGAGAGAAGTTAAAAATCTGCTAAAGCTAGTTTCCTTAAAATGGCAAGTTTGCTTAACTTGTTTTTTTTTTTTTTTTTTTTAGTCCTGTAAAAAATCAAAAGTTGAGAGAACCTAAAAATCTGCTTAAGCTGGTTTCCTTAAAATTTCAAGTTTGCTTGAATATTTTTTTTACAGTGTACTTTATCAGAGTGTTTTTCTTTTTGAAAACATTACTTCACAACATTCCAAAGCATAACATTGTACTTTTTACAGCACTGCGTTTCATATTAAATATAATTTAATGCTTAACATTAGAAATCTATTACGGTCTTATTTTTCCAGTGTTTAACAGGTTTTTTCTCAGAAAAAGTATTCAATATTCACATATTGTCAAAGTGTCTAACTTTGTAACATTTGCTAATATTTCTATTAAAATCCTCAATTTCTAAAAAAATGATATCATGGCAAAAACATTACATTCAAATTAGTTGATCAAATCAGAAATATTGCCCTACTGGTACCGAAGTCGGTAGCTAGTTTTTGTCAGCAGCCCCAAGCGTAACGCTGGAGTTCTCTGCAGGTGGATGAGCAGGTTCGAGCCTGTTATGAGCAGACCATGAGCGAGTGGCTGGGATGTGAATCTATCGTGCGTCAGCGGGAGAAGGAGCAGCACGCCGCTGCTCTGGCCAAGTGTGCATCGGGCGCCAGCGTGGGCCGCGGGTCGCACCAGGACTCCACCATCAGCACGGATGTAAGCGCCGGCGCTCGAGTCGCCTGGACATGGTTTGAATACAGGTTTACTGACTACATGTGTTTCTCTCTGCAGTCGACTCAAAGCAGCAGCAGCAGCTCCGAGAAACAGAGTCACGTCGGATTACACAGCGACTCTAACAGCAGCACTCAGGTCAAAACACAGCCTGCGTCATTGCTTTCGCAGATCTTATGCATGCCTGCTTTTGTACTTAGCTTCTCCTAAACACAAATGAGTCTGTAGCTGTCAAACAGTATGAATACAGAGCTGTAAAAATAACGTGGTGCAGCCCAGGTCATGTGATCTTTAAATTTGTTTGGTGAGATATCTGACTTTTAATTTAGTTGCAAGTAAAAAAAAAAAATATTTTTTATAAATTTGTATTTTATTTTTTTAATTATAGTAAATAATGTAATTATAAAAGTATTAAATGTACTAATGAAAACAATTATTTTTAGTTTTTTTTCCAAAAAAGGGTTTATCTTAAACTTGGTTAGGGTTAGGGTCATAATTGTGTTAATAATATAAATAATGTTAAATCTTTCGTCCATCTCTTAAATAATTTATTTTATCTGGTAATGTAACCAAGTTCATGTGAGCAGGGATAAAATCACGTTAACCAATAAAATCATAACCTGATATTTCATATTTCTCAAATCGAATTAAATTAAATTTAATAAAATAATTACATTTAATAAAATGCAATGGATATTTACTTGAACAATACACTTTAAAAAAAATTATAATGTCATTATAATTGTAATAATTTCTTAAATTATATATATTTTAAACATATTCCATTGAAAACGTGCTCAAAACATAACATTTTACATTTCTGTTATAGCTTTTGCTGTGCACATAACCTGTATGATTATATTGTTATATGTGAGCATAAAAACATTATTTAAACAATAACTTCATAACCTGATATTTCATATTTAACCAATACTGATGTATGATGTTTTACTACTAAAATAAGAGAAATGTAAAAAGACTGATTCACTAGTAAGTAGAGTTATACAATTATCTTTTGAATTTAATGATAAAGGTTTATTTATTTTATCAAAAAAAAAAAAATGATAGGCGTGTTTATCTTTCATCAAAACATAACTTTTTTCTGCTCACATAACCAGTTATACATGGGCAGGGACAAAATTATATTAACCAATAATATTATCCAATAAGACAAGAGTATAGAGGTATAACATTATATTTTAATACAATACAATATTTCAATTTTAAAAATTAATAAAATATGTGGATTTTCTCTAATATATATTTTTTAAATTACAATAATTTGTATAATATAGTTTAAATTGTTGTAAATAATTTTTAGAAAAATATAATAATCAAAACAAAAAATATTCTAATTAATGTTCTTCATAATTTTTCACCAAAACATAACTTTTTCTATTTCTGATATACTTTCACTGCTCACATAATCAGTATAGTTTTATGAAGTTATACAACCCGAATTCCGGAAATGTTGGGACGTTTTTTTTATTTGAATAAAATAAAAACTGAAATAATTTCAAATCACATGAGCCAATATTTTATTCACAATAGAACATAGATAACATAACAAATGTTTAAAATGATACATTTTCAAATGTTATGCACAAAATGAGCTCATTTCAAATTTGATGGCTGCTACAGGTCTGAAAATAGTTGGGACGGGGGGGGCACGTTTACCATGGTGTAGCATCTTCTCTTATTTTTAAAACAGTTTGAAGACATCTGGGCATCGAGGTTATGAGTTTCTGGAGTTTTGGTGTTTATGGAATTTGGTCCCATTCTTGCCTGAATATAGGTTTCCAGCTGTTGAAGAGTTTGTGGTCGTCTTTGACATATTTTCCATTTAATGATGTGCCAAATGTTCTCTATAGGTGAAAGATCTGTACTGCTGGTCAATTCAGCACCGGACTCTTCTACTACGAAGCCATGCTGTTGTAATAGCTGCAGAATGTGGTTTTGCATTGTCCTGCTGAAATACACGTCATCTGGAGGGGAGCATATGTTGCTCTAAAACCTTTATATACACCTTTCAGCATTCATAGTGCCTTCCAAAACATGCAAGCTGCCCATAACCGTATGCACTTATCCCCCTACCCCCCCATACCATCAGAGATGCTGGCTTTTGAACTAAATGCTGATGGCACGCTATAATGTCAAATTTGGACTCGTCTGACCATAGAACACTTTTTCACTTTGAAACAGTCCTTTTTAAATGAGCCTTGGCCCACAGGACATGACTGCGCTTCTGGACCATGCTCACATGTAGCTTATTTTTTGCATGATAGAGCTTTAGTTGGCATCTGCAGATGGCACGGCGGACTGTGTTTACCGACAGTGGTTTCTGGAAGTATTCCTGGGATTCCTCCAGAATCATTCCGATGAATGATGCAGTGTCGTCTGAGGGCCCGAAGAACACGGGTTTCCAACAAAGATCTTTGGCCTTGTCCCTTAAGCACAGAGATTTCTCAAATTTCTCTGAATTTTTTAATGATGTTATGCACTGTAGATGATGATATTTGCAAAGCCTTTGCAATTTGACGTTGAGGAACATTGTTTTTAAAGTATTCCTCAATCTTTTTACGCACTCTTTCACAGATTGGTGAGCCTCTGTCCATCTTCACTTATGAGAGACTCTGCCTCTCTAAGACATCCCTTTTATAGCTAATCATGTTACAGACCTTAATTAGTTGCTAGATGTTCTCTCAGCCAACTTTTTTGAGACCTGTAGTAGGCATCAAATTTGAAATGAGCTCATTTAGTCAAGTTTATTTTAATCAAATTGCTAGAGTTTTGAGAATGCAGCAGACGTGGAGGAGTATAACGCAATAAGAGCTCGCTCAAGTACTGAGGAGCTAAACAATTCAGGGCTTTATAAGTAGTTAACAAGATTTTAAAATCTATACCATGTTTAATAGGGAGCCAGTGCACTGTTGACAGAACCGGGCTAATGTGATCATACTTCCTGGTTCTGGTAAGGACTCTAGCTGCTGCATTTTGGACCATCTGTAGTTTGTTTATTAAGCATGCAGAACAACCACCTAATAAAGCATTACAATAATCTAACCTTGAAATCATAAACGCATGAATTAACATTTATGCATTTGACATTGAGAGCATAGGTCTCAGTGTAGATATATTTTTTAAAGATGAAAAAATGCAGTTTTACAAATGCTATAAACATGGCTTTCAAAGGAAAGATTGCTATCAAATAGCACACCTAGGTTCCTGACTGATGATGAAGAATCGTGAGAGTAGCCATCAAGTGTTAGACAGTGTTCTAGGTTATTACATGTGGGAGTTTTAGGTCCGATAATTAACACTTGTTTTTTCAGAATTTAGTAGTAAGAAATTACTCGTCATCTAGTTTTTTATATCGATTATGCATTCCATTAGTTTCTCAATTTGGTGTGTTTCACCGGGCCGTGAAGAAATATAGAGCTGAGTATCATCAGCATAACAGTGAAAGCTAACCCCATGTTTCCTGATGATATCTCCCAAGGGAAACATGTAAAGCGTGAAAAGTAACAGCCCTAGTACTGAACCTTGAGGTACTCCATACTGCACTCAAATAAACACACACATGATATCTCCCAAGGGTAACATGTAAAACGTGAAAAGTAATGGCCCTAGTACTGAACCTTGAGGTACTCCATACTGCACTTGTGATCGATATGATACCTCTTCATTCACTGCTACGAATTGATGGCGGATAAGTTACGCATATTTAGTGGATAAAAAAATGCTCCATTTAAACATTTATTATGTTCTCTATGTTCTATTGTGAATAAAACATTTGCTCATGTGTTTTAAAATCTTTTAAATTAAATTTTATTCAAATTTAAAAAATGTCCCAACATTTCCGGAATTCGGGTTGTATACCGGACAAAATACTATCAACCATCATAACCTGATATTTGTGAAACTCATAATTCATAAATCCTACATGCTTGAGCTGGTTTGAGGTTGTCTGACTTTCCTCCTCCTGTCTATTTCTCCATCCACAGGTTTTCGGCTCTGTAGACGAGGTGGACCCGATCGAATCTGAGCCCAAACCCAAAGACGAGAAGCCGCAGCCCAAAATCCCAAACGGCACTCTGCCTAACTGCACCAGTTCTCCAGACTCCGGACATCCATCATCTCGTAACTTCTCCGTGACTTCGGCGCTCTCAGATGGCTCTCCCAGCACAGAGGAGACATCCACGCAAGAGACGGGGCCCAAACCCGCTGGCCGAGAGCCGCCTTCAAGAGACCAGACAGATGAGAAGACCAAAGAGGAGCGACCGGAACACAGCTCCACTACTCAGGATATGGTCAAAGAAGATGAGGTTTCACAAACAGAGAGCCTTGCTTCAGAAACTGCGATAAAACCTCTAGAAAGTGACAAACTCCAGACTTTGAATTCAGAAAAAGACAAACTCCAGACTTTGAATTCAGAAAAAGACAAACTCCAGACTTTGAATTCAGAAGAAGACAAACTCCAGACTTTGAATTCAGAAAAAGACAAACTCCAGACTTTGAATTCAGAAGAAGACAAACTACAGACATTGAATTCAGAAAAAGACAAACTACAGACTTTGAATTCAGAAAAAGACAAACTACAGACTTTGAATTCAGAAGAAGACAAACTCCAGACTTTGAATTCAGAAGAAGACAAACTCCAGACTTTGAATTCAGAAGACAAACTCAAAACTTTGAATTCAGAAGAAGACAAACTACAGACTTTGAATTCAGAAGAAGACAAACTCCAGACTTTGAATTCAGAAGAAGACAAACTCCAGACTTTGAATTCAGAAGACAAACTCAAAACTTTGAATTCAGAAAAAGACAAACTCCAGACTTTGAATTCAGAAAAAGACAAACTACAGACTTTGAATTCAAAAGAAGACAAACTACAGACTTTGAGTTCAGAAGAAGACAAACTACAGACTTTGAGTTCAGAAGAAGACAAACTACAGACTTTGAATTCAGAAGAAGACAAACTACAGACTTTGAATTCAGAAGAAGACAAACTACAGACTTTGAATTCAAAAGAAGACAAACTACAGACTTTGAATTCAAAAGAAGACAAACTACAGACTTTGAATTCAGAAGAAGACAAACTCCAGACTTTGAATTCAGAAGAAGACAAACTACAGACTTTGAATTCAGAAGAAGACAAACTACAGACTTTGAATTCAAAGAAGACAAACTACAGACTTTGAATTCAGAAGAAGACAAACTACAGACTTTGAGTTCAGAAGAAGACAAACTACAGACTTTGAATTCAGAAGAAGACAAACTACAGACTTTGAATTCAGAAGAAGACAAACTACAGACTTTGAGTTCAAAAGAAGACAAACTACAGACTTTGAGTTCAGAAGAAGACAAACAACAGACTTTGAGTTCAGAAGAAGACAAACTACAGACTTTGAATTCAGAAGAAGACAAACTACAGACTTTGAATTCAGAAGAAGACAAACTCCAGACTTTGAATTCAGAAGAAGACAAACTACAGACTTTGAATTCAGAAGAAGACAAACTACAGACTTTGAATTCAGAAGAAGACAAACTACAGACTTTGAATTCAGAAGAAGACAAACTCCAGACTTTGAATTCAGAAGAAGACAAACTCCAGACTTTGAATTCAGAAGAAGACAAACTCCAGACTTTGAATTCAGAAAAAGACAAACTACAGACTTTGAATTCAGAAGAAGACAAACTACAGACATTAAATTCAGAAGACAAACTACAGACATTAAATTCAGAAGATAAACTCCAGACATTGAATTCAGAAGAAGACAAACTACAGACATTAAATTCAGAAGATAAACTCCAGACATTGAATTCAGAAGAAGACAAACTCCAGACTTTGAATTCAGAAAAGACAAACTCCAGACTTTGAATTCAGAAAAAGGCAAACTCCAGACTTTGAATTCAGAAGAAACATCTAAGACAGAAACGCATGAGGCGGCAGATTCAGAGGATGATGCAAACTCAAAAAACGCAGCTGACTTGTCTGAAAGAGAAACTAAAATGCAAAACAGTGCTGGAAAATCTAAACAAAATGACATGAATGAATCACAACAGGATCCTGTTGAAGAAACAACCAAATCCTCAGAGTCAAAAGAGGTTGAGATTGAAGCTCACGTGCCTTCTCCATCTGGAGGAGAAAACCCAAAATCAAAAGCAGACCCAGAAGGCCAAGACGCCAAATCTGATCCACAGCCGTCGCTGTACGTTACGAATATCTCTCAAACGGATGAAAACAAACCCGAACACGCATTTGAATGTTCATCTGAAGCACAGAATGTGACACGAACCCTGAATGAAGCCATCAGCGCGCCGCAAATGATCGACTGGGACGCCGGTCGATCCATAATCAAACAGATCACCGAATCCGAGTCGGAGAGCTGCGGCCTCATCACCTCCCTATCGAAACAATCTCCGGACCTGTCTGACGACTCGCCCTCGGCGCTGGAAATGGAGGAGATTGCTTCGTCGGTGGTTTATATGTCCTCGGAAAGCCGCGTGTTCAGGACGCCTCTGACTTTGGCTCGACCCGTGGCGTCGGAGAAGACGGTCCTGGGAATGCCGGCTCTGGAGCTCTGCATGGAGCCCAGCATCAGCACCAGTCCGGAGGGAACAGACTCGGCGCTGTCCGAGGAGGATCCGGAGATGGACAACTCATTCCCCAAACCAGACTCTCTAGCCGTCACAGGAGACCGGAACGACATCGCGTCTCCAGTGTCGTCTATCGGGACCACCTACTCGGTATATCACCAAAAACATAATCAGTTTAAAGGGATGGTTCGCCAAAAAAATTACATTGTGCCTTTTATAAAACATATTATTTTATTTTTAGTGTATAGTGTAGTTTAGGACTTCTATTTTGAAGGTTTAAGATGAGGATAAGGACAGATGCATAAATACGATAAAAGGGTGAATAAATAAGTTAGATAAATTATTGAAAATTTTTATTTATTTTTCAGTTTTGTTTAGTATATGTTATAGTATATTTTTTGTAGTTTAGGACTCCTATTTTGAAGGTTTAAGATAAGGCCAAAGTATACTTCACTTTGTACGCGTAAAGAGGTGACAGCGTACAGTGCAAGTTAGATCAATAATTTCATTTATTCATTTTTCAGTTTAGTATATGTTATAGTATATTTTTTGTAGTTTAGGACTTCTATTTTGAAGGTTTAAGATAAGGCCAAAGTATACTTCACTTTGTACGCGTAAGCGAGGGACAGCGTACAGTGCGCGTGACGCGAATTTCGTCATCAGAATAGTACGCGCGTACTGTACCCCCGGATTTTTGTAACCGCACAAACTTTGTACGCGCAGGTTGTACGCTGCCGGGGGGGGGGGGGAATAAGCTGGTATCGATTCACAGCTGCCGAGTAAAACACTTGCAGTAATACATGGCTTGCTACACACCTCCGGAATAAGCTTAGATGCTGTCTGGCTTCCCAAACGGTAGCTTGCAGCAATACTTGGTCATGGCTAGCCTTTCCGCTGTGCTTACATGAGTTTTTCTTCCATGTCCTTCGTCACACTGTAATCTTCATAACTGCTCCCTACAGCCCCCGCTAGTCCAGGAGAGGTATTGCAATTTGTGTCTGTGTACGCGAACAAGTCAAATGAAGTATACGTTGCAAGGCTGCGCGTACGATTGTGTGCATACGCTAACGTACGCGTAAAAAAAAGAAGTATGCTTAGGCCTTAAGGACGGATGGATAAATGGGTGGATAAATAAGTTAGATAAATTGTTTAAAACATTGATTTATTTTTTAGATTAGTAGTAGTTTAGTTACTGTATAGTATAGAATATAGAGTAGTATCATTTTTGTGTATAGTGTAGTTTAGGACTTCTATTTTGAAGGTCAGGATAAGGACGGATGGATAAAAGGGAGAATAAATAAGTTAGATAAATTATTTAAAAAAAATTATTGATTTATTTTTTTTTAGTTTAGTTTAGTGTATAGTATAGTATATTTTTTGTAGTGTAGTTTAGGACTTCTATTTTGAATGTCAGGATAAGGACGGATGGATAAATGGGATAAAAGGGTGGATAAATAATAAATAAATCATTAAATATATTTATTTATTTATTTATTTTTCAGTTTAGTAGTAGTATTTTAGTATATAGTATAGTATATTTTTTGTTGTGTAGTTTAGGACTTCTATTTTGAAGGTTTAAGGTCAGCATAAGGACGGATGGATAAATAGGATAAAAGGGTGGATAAATAATTAGATAAATTATAAAAAAATAATGATTTATTTATTTTTTAGTTTAGTAGTAGTATTAGTTTAGTGTATAATATAGTGTAGTGTAGTATAGTATAGTATATTTTTGTAGTGTAGTTTAGGACTACTATTTTGAAGGTTTAAGATAAGGATAGGAACGGATGGATAAATAGGATAAAAGGGTGGATAAATAAGTTAGATAAATTATTTAAAAAATATTTATTGATTTATTTTTTAGTTTAGTAGTAGTTTAGTTTAGTTTAGTGTATAGTATAGTATATTTTTTCAAATGTAGTTTAGGACCTCTATTTTGAAGGTCAGGAAAAGGACGGATGGATAAAAAGGGGTGGATAAATAATAAATAAATGTTACATTTATTTTTAAAATTCTTAATAAATTATTTATTTATTAGTTTAATTTATAAATTGGAAATGAAAATGTCCTGGTAAAACAAATTATGTATTACTTGCATTGCAAAATAACTAAGATAAAGTAACTAAAAATTAAATATTTATTTTACTGTACTGTTTAGTTTAGTTTAGTTTATGACTTCGGGACCGTAAAATAAATATTTGTTTAATAAATATTATTATTTAGTTTATTTTATGACTATTTTTTACTCTTTCACACCGGTATGTTTTTGTGTTTATGTCTTTTATTATGAATTCAGTTATATTTTTGATTATTCTGTTCTATCTTGGTTAAATAGAGGATAATAAATACATGTTTTGTTTTATGTTTAGTCACCACAAGACAGCAAACTCCAAAAACGCATCATGAAAGTATCTATTAAGACTATATTTCAAGTCTTCTAAAATCATTCAGTAGCTTTGTGTGAGACACAAACCCAAATTGTATTAATTTCTGCTCTCCTTTAAACGTGTTAAAGGTCTTATTTTGTGTTCCACTGAAGATCGAGACTTTTGGTTGAACTGTTCCTGATCTCCAAAGATTGATTTAGTTTTCTCCTTTCTTTCACAGCAGGAGCTGGTGGACCTTTACACACTTAATCTGCACCGCATTGACAAAGACGTCCAGCGATGTGACAGAAACTACTGTTATTTCACGCCGGCCAACCTGGAGAAACTGCGTAATATCATGTGCAGGTAACATAAAGCTGATCTTAGGTGTTAGTTTAGACTCTCTTCTGCTCATTTATTTGTTCAAAGTTTACAGTAAAAACTGTGAAATGTTATTATAATGCAAAACATGCATTTTCTATGTGAATATGTGTTAAACTCTAATTGATTCAGCATCATTACTCCAGTCTTCAGTGTCACACGATCGTCATAAATCATAATAATATGCTATTTAAGAAGCATTTATGATTATTATCAATGTTGAAACAGTCATGCTGCACAATATTTTAGTGGAAACTGATATATTTTATTTTTCAGGATTCACAGATGAATAGAAAGTTCAAAAGAACAGAATTATTTGAAATATAATTTTTTGAAAACATTATAAACAGGGGTGTACCAAAATTAAACATGTGCTATGTAAATAAATTCTGAGAGTGATTTTGCGAACCGACTTGAATAGGCACGATTACAATTTTAGATCGACGAACTGAAAGCGTAATCTTTGCGCATATACTTAATTGCAGGCAACCCGCCAAAATAAAAGCGCATTTGAAAATTACGAAAATTCTAATAATCAAATATTAGCATTTTATTTTTAAATTTACTATAAAATAATTGTATTTGTATGTAATACTTTTTTTTTTTTTTTTTATAGTATTATCACACTTGATAATTATTATTATTATTTCGTTCATTAATTTATAAAAAAAAAAACTAAAAGTGCAATAATATTATTATCACTGTTATTAATATTTTTTTTTAGAGATTTATTTTATGGGTCACACTACATGCCGTGGCCCGCGTGAGGACCAAACCAAATCTCCATGTTCTCTTATGAGAACCAGGCCGAAAAACGTATGTTCACCCCTGATTATAAATGTCTTTACGGACACCTTTGATGCATTTTTGTATCCCCGAGGTTCTTACCGTGTGTGTGTGTGTGTGTGTGTGTGTGTGTGTGTGTGTGTGTGTGTGTGCGTGCGTGCTTGCGTGCGTGTGTGTGTGTGTTTTAAGTTATGTTTGGCAGCACCTGGACATTGGATACGTCCAGGGAATGTGTGACTTACTAGCGCCCCTGCTGGTCATCCTGGATGATGGTACATTAACTCTGAGTTTTACCTTATTTACACATTAATCCCTACTGTGCAGTGTCTGGTTATAAAAAAATTGTCTCTGAAATCTGATTGAATAAATATATAACTTAACGGGACAATTACTTATTGTGAATATTACCCCAAATATTTTTTTTTTTTACATTGATGGATTTTATCATGTTGCTGTAAAATACCCCTTGACCATAGAAAAACACTTTAAACTAGTGCTGTCAAAATGTGCTCGTTAACGCATGGTGATCAGTTTTTTTCAGTTTAACACGCTAAAAATATTTAAAGGAACACGCCACTTTTTTTTTAAATAGGCTCATTTTCAATAGGCCTGAAATTAGTCCCCAGCTATATATCATAACTAGTTACCTAGCTGGGGACTACTTTCAGGCGCTGCGTAATATCATTGCGGTACGGCAGTAAAGTTCTTTGATTATTACGCCGGAACGAGAGTATAGTTCAAAAAACATTTCATAGAGACATCAGTAGTATTGGTATCAATGATTCTGGCCTTCAGTCATGAAATAAACATTTAAAATATACTGTATTTATGTTGTTTGTACATTAATTTGAAGATTTAATGTGAAATTATTGGAATATTAAAGCATATTTAAAAAAGTTAATGTTAGGTGTGATTAATCGCGATTAATTTCAGAAAACAATGTGCGATTAATTAGTTATTTTTTAATCAATTGACAGCACTATAAAATATACTGTCTTTATGTTGTTTATACATTACATTTGAAGATTTAATGTGAAATTATTGCAATATTAAAGCATATTAATACTTTAATGTTAAATGTGATTAATCGCGATTAATTTCAGAAAACAATGTGCGATTAATTAGTTATTTTTTTATCAGTTGGCAGTACTATTAAAAATATACTGTATTTATGTTGTTTATACATACATTTGAATATTTAATGTGAAATTATTGCAATATTAAAGCATATTTAACAAATGTAAAGTGTGATTAATGTGAATAATCGTGATTAATTTCAGAAAACAATGTGCGATTAATTAGTTATTTTTTAATCAGTTGACAGCACTATTAAAAATATACTGTCTTTTATGTTGTTTATACATACATTTGAAGATTTAATGTGAAATTATTGCAATATTAAAGCAAAACCTTTATGTAAAGTGGGATTAATCGTGATTAATCACAATTAATAAACAAAAATGCGATTAATTAATTATTTTTTAATCAATTGACAGCACTATTAAAACTGTATTTTATGTTGTTTATACATACATTTGAAGATTGATTGTGAAATTATTGCAATATGAAAGCAATTAAAACTTTACAGTTAGATGTGAATTAATCGTGATTATAATTTTATTAAAACAATCTGCTGATGTTTTAGACTCTGTTGTTTGTGTATGGTTCTGTTAACTCAGGTCTGGACTCAGCTGTTACTATTAAAAATATTGTATGTTGTTTATACATTACTTTGAAGATTGATTGTGAAATTATAGCAATGTGAAAGCAAAACTTTAGCATTAGTTGTGATTAATTGTGAGTTATTTCAGAAATGTTTTTAATCGATTAACAGAACTACTGATAATAAACTAAAGCAGTAAGCCTCTTTTATATGGCGACGTGCTGATTTGTTTGTGTTGGACTGTAACTCAGAGGCCATGGCCTTCAGCTGCTTCACTGAACTCATGAAACGAATGAACCAGAACTTCCCTCACGGAGGAGCCATGGACACACACTTCGCCAACATGCGCTCGCTCATCCAGGTATACTTCTTATTAAACCCATTCTGCTGATGTTTTAGACTCTGTGTGTGTGTGTGTGATGGTTCTGTCACACCTCTTCAGATTCTGGACTCGGAGCTGTTTGAGCTGATGCAGCAGAACGGTGATTACACACACTTCTACTTCTGCTACCGCTGGTTCCTGCTGGACTTTAAGAGAGGTCAGTGCATTTTGCATCTTACCAAAAAGTAGTATATTTTATTTTGTTAAGTGTACTTAATTAACTGTCACCTGTACCCTCCTAGGTTTACTTCACTATATTGCAATTAAATCCTAATCTAATCATGACAAAGTATATATGTGTCTATGCAGCACAAAAGCAGTCATAAGGAGCACAGCTATATTTGTAGCAATAGACAACAAAACATTGTATGGCTCAAAATTATACATTTTTATTTTATGCCAAAAATCATTAGATATTAAGATCATGTAAATGCCCTACTGTAAATATATCAAAACTTATTTTTTTATTATTAATATGCATTGCAAAAAAAAATATTTGAACAACTTTAAAGGTGATTTTCTCAATATTTAGATTTTTTTTGCACCAGATTTTCAAATATTGTCCAAACCATACATCAATGGAAATATTGTTTAATCAGCTTCCAGATGATGCATAAATCTTCAATAATAATGCATGCTCGTTTGTGCTCCAGGGTCACATTTATAAATTGACATTTCACTCTGTGGCATTAGGCACACTGCCAAAAAAATGCTTTTCTAGCATTTATACTATTATACTATAAAATACTATTGTTTTCAGTTTTAAATAAGTATGCAAGTTAAAATGCCAAAATAAACATTAATTGATCAGTTATACTTAACATCAAATACTTTAACGTCATAAACTCATAAATCTGAACAAAGGAGTACTTGACTCTTTTACCGTAATGTTTTTGAGTAATGTTTGGTGAGTGTGCTTGTTGGTGATTGAGTGCTGTTGTTTCAGAAATGGTGTATGACGACGTGTTCTCGCTGTGGGAGACCATCTGGGCCGCGCGGTTCTCCTCCTCGGAGCACTTCGTGCTGTTCATCGCGCTGGCGTTGGTGGAGCTGTACCGCGACATCATCCTGGAGAACAACATGGACTTCACCGACATCATCAAGTTCTTCAACGGTGAGCCGACTGACCAATCAGCTGATGTTTTATCGATTCATTCCGATTTAATGTTTAGCCGTGATTTTATTTTGTAGAAATTGTGATTTTCGAGTAGAGATATTACCAAACGGATAAAGATGCAGTCGTGGAAGAATAAACACATCTCCTGCATGAGACGTGAGCACAGACACATCCATGTTTACATAGAAAAACAACCTGTGACCAGGGCGTACGCAGGTTTTTATAAATACAGAGGTCTCAAAATGGAGATTGAAGGGGGGGGTTTGCGGGCATGCTCCCCCGTGTGCATTTTAAGATATTTTAAGCCACATAAATTGGATAATAATATAGGTGTAAAACCACGTGTCTAAAATGATTAAATATGAATATTATTATAATTTTTTTTATTCACACTGATAGAAATGAATCTTTTACAATAAGTTTAAACAGTTTTTTCTATTTTATGGGCATTTTTACTTTAGTTTTTTTCTAAAAGTGTCCATTATGCTTTCAAAGTCTAACATTTTATCAGTGAATTATATTAATAAGACATTTGGGCTGTTACCGAGTAAATTAAGTCAACACAGAAGCTGCGTCTGAAGAGGTGTTTAGATGTATTTAATGCAAGACATGAATGCATTTAACCTGCTATTACAATCGCATTAATAATATTATGATATATTAAACATAAAACGTTGAATACTGATATTTGAAATGATTTCAAATAAAATCGGGGAAAAAAGTCAAAGTGTGAAATTAAAACCACCAATAGGTGGCAGCAGATCACTAAGTGAGTCATTGAGATTGAACCGAATCATAAACAGTTGATTCGTTCGGGAACGAATCACTGAGACGCAAAACAGTGCTGTGGCTGTGTTTGGTAGGGGTGTAAATCGGATGGTTCGTTACGATTCGATACGATATCGATTCTCATACCCAGCGATACAATATTTGCCGATACCTCGAAAAATTCTACGATATGATTTCGATACGATATCGATTCTCATACCCAGCGATACGATTTTGCCGATACCTCAAAAAAATTCTACGATACGATTCGATACGATATCGATTCTCATACCCAGCGATACAATATTTGCCGATACCTCGAAAAATTCTACGATATGATTTCGATACGATATCGATTCTCATACCCAGCGATACGATTTTGCTGATACCTCGAAAAATTCTACGATATGATTCGATACGATATCGATTCTCATACCCAGCAAAACGATATTTGCTGATACCTCGAAAAATTCTACGATATGATTTCGATACGATATCGATTCTCATACCCAGCGATACGATTTTGCTGATACCTCGAAAAATTCTACGATATGATTCGATACGATATCGATTCTCATACCCAGCAAAACGATATTTGCTGATACCTCGAAAAATTCTACGATATGATTCGATAGAATATCGATTCTCATACCCAGCGATACGATATTTGCCGATACCTCGAAAAATTCTACGATTCGATACGATATCGATTCTCATACTCAGCGATACGATATTTGCCGATACCTCGAAAAATTCTACGATTACGATTCGATATGATATTGATTCTCATACCCAGCGATACGATATTGGCAAAAATTCTACGATATGATTACGATTTGATACAATATCGATTCTCATACCCAGCGATACAATATTTGCTGATACCTCGAAAAATTCTATGATTCGATACGATATCGATTCTCATACCCAGTGATACGATATTTGCCGATACCTCGAAAAATTATACGATACGATTACGATTCGATACGATATCGATTCTCATACCCAGCGATACGATATTTGCCGATACCTCGGAAAATTATACGATACGATATCGATTCTCATACCCAGCGATACGATATTTGCCGATACCTCAAAAAATTCTACGATATATACGATACGATATTGATTCTTATACCCAGCGATACGATATTTGCCGATACCTCGAAAAATTATACGATACGATACGATATGATAACGATTCTCATACCCAGCGATACGATATTTGCCGATACCTCAAAAAATTCTACGATATATTACGATGCGATACGATATTTGCCGATACCTTGAAAAATTATACGATATGATTACGATTCGATACAGGAGTATATCGATCTATATATCGATATTATGATATTATATACCTATTTTAAACAACCATCTACATTTTTATTAACTCACAAATGTAACCAAAAATATATAACATGAACATAAATCTAAAAATGCTACAATGGTGTTTTAAAGGTTTTTTGCAAAATACTCGATAATGTCAAATCGCACATAGTTAAAACAACAACTATGATATTATCGCACACGATATATATCTATCGCAGAGGCATCAATTTCAGATGAGAATATATGTTATCTTGGCTTTTAATCCTTGCAGCACCAAATCAGAATTAATATAACGTAATTATTTACAACTTCTGTTATTGAAAAAATACCGAGGTCCGGACCTCAATGGTAGGTATGGCCCTGCCTGTGACTATACTACTGTATGTCTGATATCTCTGTTTTACTGAATATTTATAGTTAATAATAGTATACTGGTGTTATACCTTCAGTCTTTTTTAATTTAATTTATCTTGACTTCTTTTTGTTTACTTATTTGTATTTGGAACCATGAAATGCAGTGATACAATGTAACGTTAGTCCATCAAATTCCAGCTACATTGACAATTATTCAGTCTTAATTATATCAAACATATTACGCGGAAAATGCAAACATCCAAGTACACATCATGTGGAACAGAATTAACTTTAATTAACGAAAAAGTTACTTTAATCGTGTTTTAGTCACATTTTCAAAATCATAAGAAATGGCGAATCGCTCAAACGTTGTGATTTTTTGCCGCTGTTGTTTGTGTCTTGATGTAGAAATGGCTGAGCATCACGACGTCCCGAAGCTGCTGGTCATGGCCCGAGAGCTGGTGCACAAGGTCCAGATCCTGATTGAGAACAAGTGAACGCAATCTGAAGACACTCAGAGGCATCGGCTCAAGTTAATGCCAAACTAGTGTTGCTTTCATCAGCCCACACTTAATATTAATACATTTTAGATTAATTAAAGCAAATGCATATCTGACCGGCCAAACCATTATTTAGTGATGGACTCAAAGCTAAACTGATTTGGTCTGCAAGAGTAAATATGATACGATATATGAGAGATGAAGAGAGATATTATAATAAAATATTGAGGATACTCTGAGAATAGTTTTATATGAGGTCGTGGATTACATAAATGGCTATGAAGTATATAAAGATGATCTGTGCACCCTTTTTAAGACAGATTTTCTAAAAGCACAAAGTATTAAAAAATTATTTATTTTTTAAATGTGTGACGATTAAGGCATAATCATTATTGCAGGTGTTTAGTGTGCTTCATACGTTACTTCATGATGTTTGCACAGAAATATTTGGTTATTTTTAGCTGATTGGGAGAGTTTAAGGAAAAAATCAGAAATGATAATTGCATTCTATTTTTAGGGCCATAAACAACGTGTCTGAATATTTGTGAAAATTTAGTAAATCATTAATGCAATGCTTTTTTTATTATTATTTTTGTATTTATTTTTGTTTTAGGATGTAGAATAAATACTGCCATGGTGTGTGTGTGTGTGTGTGTGCGCGTGCGCGCGTGCTTGCATCTGTGTGTGTGTGTGTCTCTCTGTGTGTGTGTGTGTGTGTGTGTGTGTGTGTCTGTGTGTGTGTCGTGTGCTGTGTGTGTGTGTGTGTGTGTGTGTGTGTCGTGTGTGTGTGTGTGTCTGTGTGTGTGTGTGTGTCTGTGTGTGTCGTGTGCGCGTGTGCTTGCTTGTGTGTGTGTGTGTCTTCTGTGTGTGTGTGTGTGTGTCTGTGTGTGTGTTTGTGTGTGTGTGCGTCTGCATATATACACACACACACACACACACGATATATATGTATATATAGTATATAGGTATACTTTTTTGTTGCATTACAGTAATTAAAATCGTATTTATTTATTTGGCTGTAAATTGTGCTTCGTGAAATGAAATTGTTTCAAAAATAGGTGGATTTTTGTATAGTTTTTTTTCTCATATTTCATCTCTAAATACAAAAGAAGAAATTCTAAATTAAATTTGCATTCTATTTTTAAGACCACTAATATGTTTTGCATGTTTGCAACATTTTTGTAAATCATTATTGCAATGCATTTTTTATTTTGTTTAATTTAAATGAAAAAAGTAATGAACTGTGTGTGTGTGTGTGTGTGTGTGTGTGTGTGTGTGTGTGTGTGTGTGTGTGTGTGTGTGGCGTGTATGTGTGTGTGCGCGTGTCTGTTGTGTGCCTGTGTGTTGTGTGTGGCGTGTGTCTGTGTGTGTGTGTGTGCGTGTGTGTGTGTTGTGTGTGTGGTCTGTCTGTCTGTCTGTCTGTGTGTGTGTGTGTCGTGTGTGTGTGTGTGTGTGTGTGTGTGTGTGTGTGTGTGTGTGTGTGTGCTGTCTGTGTGTGTGTGTGTGTGTGTGTGTGTGTGTGCGTGTGCGTGTGGTGTGTGTGTGTGTGTGTGCGTGTGTGTGTGTGTTGTGTGTGGTGTCTGTGTGTGTGCGTGTGTGTGTGCGTGTGTGTGTGTGTGTGTGTGTGTGTGTGTGTGTGTGGTGTCTGTGTGTGTGCTGTGTGTGTGTGTGTGTGTGTGTGTGTGTCTGTGTGTGTGTGTGTGTGTGTGTGTGTGTGTGCTGTGTGTGTGCTGCTGTCTGTGTGTGTGTGTGTGTGTGTGTGTGTCGTGTGTGTGTGTGTGTGTGTGTGTGTGTGTTCTAGTTGGATCTGATGTGATTGTAGTAAGCTGCTGTATCGGAGAGCGATCGGTTGAAGTGCCAGTGTTATCGACACTAACTCATCATCATATCTGCTCTATGTATCGCTGTTTATGCCCTGTTACATTAGAATGGCTCTGTATGTAGCTCATAATATAACAATATCTACAAATATTACATGTGTGAATTGTAAAAACCTATTCGGATCGATGTATTCGGCTCAGAGACACTAAAGACTTGTTCAGACTGTATGCAAACATATATTTTTATTGTAATCTGTGAAACTATGTAGTATATTGTCAGAACTGAGTGCTGCATATAATATAATCTGTACTATAATATTTAATAAATGTATGTGTTGACTGGTGAATCGTGCTTTAACTGATGGAAAATATATATATATATACATTTATATATTAGAGGTTTACATTATGCGCATTATATACAGACAATATTACAAGCGTCTAAACAAAAATACAACATTTAATGAAATACAAATTAAACTCATGCATAACATAACAGCATTAAAAGATCAAATTAACACAAAAATAATATACATTAACATATTTATTTATTTTGTGAGAAATGAAATACTTGTAGCCTACTTTTATTTAAAATAGCCTACTATTATTTTATTTAGTTATTGTACAGAATTAAATGGTTCTTCTTCTTTAGTAAATATTGACCTTCATTATTATTTTCCTGTTTTATTAACTTTTTCCAATTTATTATTATTATTACTGTGAAGAAAGAATGGTTCAACTTCAGTAATCATTGACTAATTATTTGATTAATGTAATATTATTATTATAAAGAAGGAGACTGTTCTACTCAAGTAAATAGTGTGTGTGTCTCTCTCTCTCTCTGTGTGAGTGTATGTGTGTATAGATTAATAATACATTTGCAGTGAGAGTGGTCTAAATTAGTTTTTTATTATTATTTAATTTGATTATTGTATTTTTGTCCTCGGGACTTTTAAACGCGCTTTGCGTGACGTGCTCATCATGCGCCACGCGGGACCACGTGGTATCAGCAAAGTCGAGTCGCGCCGAGCGAGATCACGGATCAAACCGAGCGCTCTCCGCGGACAGAACACGACACTGAAGCGGCAGGCCGCGGTGCTGAAGATGAACAGCGTCGGCGAGGGCTGCACGGAGCTCAAGCGCGAGTATGACCAGTGTTTTAACCGCTGGTTCGCCGAGAAGTTCCTGAAGGGAGACCGGAGCGCGGATCCGTGCAGCGAGTTATTCCGGAAATACCACACGTGTGTGCAGGTAATGGTCTTTATAGTATGCACGCGCGCATATGAGCGTTATAGTGAGTCAGCTGATGCGCTCGTGCTCGTTTACAGAAAGCCATCCAGGAGAAGGACATCCCTGTGGAAGGTGTGGAGTTCATGGGCCCGAACAGAGAGAAAGCGGACAGCTGATGCTTGGCTTTGTGTCCTATGATGACCCTTTGATGGACACTGCACCTGCTTGACCTGTTAATGAGTCGTTATTAGAGAAGGGCATGATTGAGCTGTGTTTGGGTTGCCAGGTGCAGCTATTTTCTACTGAAAGCAATTCTGATTATTCAAAAGGTAATTAATCTCACCATT
>CM049838.1:26248458-26253458 GCA_027422435.1 Schizopygopsis pylzovi
GACTACAACAAAGCATTTCAGTTCCTCTTCATTTATTATGCATCGTGCACTTTGGGAAATGTTTGCTTCACTGTTTATTGTTGGGTCTTGTGTGGTGCGTCTGTGTGTGTGTGTTGGCGAAGTGTTTGGACTGGGTTGTGTTATGTGCCCGGCTCGGTGTGTGTTGTCTGTATGTTGTGTGTGTGAATGTGCGGGTCGTGTGGTGTGATCTATTTGCGAGTCTTGTGTTCTTTCTGTTTGTTGCTCTGTGTGTGCTTGTGTTGTGTGTGATGTTTGTGCGGGTTCGTGTGTGTGTGTGTGTGTGTGCTGGGTCTGTGTGTGGTGCGGGTCTGTTTGTGTGTGGTTGTGGGTCTTGTGTTGTGTGTGTGTGTCGGGTCTGTTGTGTGGGTCTGTTTTTGTTGTGTGTGTGTGGTGCGGTCTGTGTGTGTGTGTGTGTGTGTGTGGTGTGTGTGTGTGTGCGGTGTTGTGCGCGGTCTGTTGTGTGTGTGTGTGGGTGTCTTGTGTGGGTGTGTGTGTGTTGTGTGTGTGTGCGGGTCTGTGCTTGGTGTGTGTGTGTGCGGTCTGTTGTGTTGTGTGTGTGTGGTTGTGTGTGCGGTTGTGTGTGTTGTGTGTGCGGTGTCGGTCTGTGTGTGTGTGTGTGTGTGTGTGCGTGGTCTGTTCTTGTGTTTGTGTGCCGTGTCTCTGTGTGTGTGTGTGTGTGTGTGTGTGTGGGTTGTGTTGTGTGTTGTGTGTGTGTGTTGTGTGTGTGTGTGTGTGTGTGTGCGTGCGGGTCTGTTCTTGTCTGCTGTCGTTCAGGCGTGTGAAGCAGTGGCAGGAGGATCTTCTCCTGTGGTTTTGTGAAAAATGGAAATTGATACTCTAGTCTAGGCATCTTGTTAACTGGTGTTTTAACGCAGCAGATGCGTCACTCCAGCACTGACACATCACGTGTGCTCGGCTTCAGCCGAACACACGCATGCACGCACGCACGCATCACACACACACACACACACAGAGACACGCGCACACAGACCCGCACGCACACACACACACACGCATATATATTGCAGTGAGATATACGCACATGAAGTTTGTACAACACGAATTCCGTAAATGTTGGGGCATATTTTATTCACAATAGAACATAGAGAACATAACAAATGTTTAAAAGGATAAATGTTACAGTTTTATCCACTAAACAACCTTATTTCAAATTTGATGTCTGCTACAGTTCTCAAAAAAGTTGTCACGGAGGCAACAAAGGGCTGAAAACGCAAGATATTTTGAAAATATTCAGCTGGGAGAACATCTAGCAACTAATTAAGTTAATTGACATCAGGTCTGTAACATGATTAGCTATAAAAGGGATGTCTTAGAGAGTCAGAGTATCTCAGAAGTAAAGATGAGCAGAGGCTCTCCAATCTGTGAAAGAGTGCCTAAAAAGATTGTGGAATACTTTCAAAACAACGTTCCTCAACATTAAATAGCAAAGGCTTTGAAAATCTACAGCGCATAACATCATAAAAATATTCAGAGTAACTGGAGAAAACTCTGTGCGTAATGGACAAGGCTGAAGACCTTTGTTGGATGCCCGTGGTCTTCAGGCCCTCAGACGACACTGCATCATTCATCGGCATGATTCTGTCATTAACAATACTAAATGGGCCCAGGAATACTTCCAGAAACCACTGTCGGTAAACACAGTCCGCCGTGCCATCTACAGATGCAAACCATTGGCGCTTTTCACTGCATGGTACGGCACGGTTCAGTACGGTTCACTTTTGGGGGGTTTTCCACTGGGTACAGTACCTGGTACTTTTTTTAGTACCGCCTCGGTCGAGGTGCATATGCATGTGCGCCTGTGTTTGTTTGTTTGCTTGTCATATCACAACACACTCACTATTCATACAAAAAAGTAAATTAAACTCTAATCAATATTTCATGTGCAGGTAATTATGTAATTGGTGGGTAGTCGTGTGATAACATACAGCTTATTTTGGTATAATGACAGTTTTCTGCATTTGTATGTTCTGTCTTAACATCAAACTGGCAAGAAAACTCAAAACCGTTCAGAGGTTTTCAGCTGAAGCCTTCAGTGTTTACATAGATTTTTCAATGCAGATTTTTCATGACCGATCAATCAAAATGATTGTAAATAATGGTGTGGAAGCCAAAGATTCATAATGTTCCCAGTTCTCAAAACACACTGATGCTTCAGTGAAGATGTTGGCGATGATGACAGCAAATCCACCCGAATAAATTCATTAGTGCTGAATATGCAGTGAGGTCTGGAGGTTCATGTACATCAGTGCGATAATCACACCCAACTCGTACCGCTGCTTTAACACTGAGTGTGTGTGTGTGTGTGTGTGCGTGCGGCCTTTGATCCGCTCTGATACACTCAAACACGCTTCCCACAGCGTGTCACAGCAGAGGTCATGTGCTGTCTGCCGCTCACTGCCTTTCATCCACGCGTGTGTGTGTGTGGTGTGACTCTGTCTGTGTGTGTGTGTGTGTTGTGTGTGTGTGTGTGTGTGTGTGTGTGTGTGGGCATGTTTATGTGATTTATGAGGACACAAATTTGTGTATGAATGGGTATGACAGGTGTTACAGGTGTAGTGATTTTGGTATTTTGGAGTGTCCCCATAATTAAAAGTTTATAAACTGAAGTAATATACGTAAAATTTGCGAAAGTTTCCTTAGGGTTATTGATTTTGTAGGGATATAAATACAGTTTGTCAATAATTTAAATTGGCTGGAAGCCCGTTAACCATAAAAAAACAATGCTGTGGTTGTGGAGTGTTGGGTGATAAGGTGATTGTCGTTGATGTTAGTGTGTATTGCGTGGTGTGGGGTTGATGTGTGTGGTAAGAGCATGGTCGTGTGTGTTGTGGTGTGTGTGCGGTGCTGTGTGTGTGTCGGTGGGTGGTGTGTGTGTGTGTGTGTGTGTGTGTGGGCTGTGTTGTGTGTAAAGTTGTCTGTGTGTGTGTGTGTGTGTGTGTGTGTGTGTGGAGAGCAGTGTGTGTGTGTGTGTGCTGCGAGCTTGGGCCGTCGGCGCAGGTGTGTGTGTGTGTGTGTGTGTGGGTGAGAGAGTGTGTAGTGTGTGTGTGTGTGCTGTGTGTGGGTAGAGTTTGTGTAGTGCGGGTTATGAGTGGCATGCAGGATGGTGATTGTATGGTGTTTGTGTCCGTCGAGCAAAAGCTATAAATGTGTGTGTGATTTGTGTGTGTGTAGTGTGTGTAGTGTGGTGTGTGTGTGTGAGTGTGTGTGGTGTGTGAAAGTGAGTGAGTAGTGTAAATGTTGTGTGTGGTGAGTGCCGTTGACCTAAAAGTGTGTGTGTGTGTGTGTGGTGTAGTGTGTGAGAGAGTGTGAGTGAGTGAGTGTGTGTGGCGGCGCACCTCAGCTGTGTGTGTCGGTGTGTGTGTGTGTGTGTGTGTGTGTGTGTGTGTGTGTGTGTGTGTGTGTGTGTGGCCGTCGGAGCAGCTGTGTCTGTCTCTGTGTTGATCTGAAGTCATTAAGCGCTCGGACCGAAGGGACTTCAATCTGGAGTCTGTCCCCACAGAGGAACCTGTGCAGCTGCTGCTTCTGACTTCTTCCAAGCATCCTCGTCTAAAAACACGCAGATCTGGGGTGCGTTTCCCAAAAGCATCGTTAGCTAACTGTGGTGGTAAGTCCCATTGAACTCTATTGGTCACGAAGGAACTTGCGACCATAGTTGCTTTTGGGAAACGTACCCCAGAACGGCTGATGATTTAATCATCTCTGTGTCAGCTGATCGTTACTGACCACCCTGTGTAAGTGCATGTTAGTTCTTACTTATCTGTGCTGCGAGAAACTGAACACAAGATGATCCAAAAAACTAAAACACAGACCAATTTAACCAGATTTAGCTGTTTAAATAGAAATGTGTAATGTGCACTGAAACTTTAAAAAATGCTTATGCATAATATATAATATTTAAATTAATCTAATATGTAAATTAGTGATGGGTGTCTCGAGTAGTCTTTTCCAGACAATTTTCTTAAGATGTAGTCAAAAATTGTGTGCAGATTATATGAAATCATATTTTTTTATATGCAGGAAAGAATTGTAAGGGATTTACTTTTCAATTTAATTTAAAAAATCTGTTTGTTCCTGGGGGGGCATGTCAGGAAAAGCAACAATTTTATAAACCAATATATAGAAAATTAAATAAATGCATATATATACAAAACATTCCCAGAGAAGGAAAAGTGTAAACGAGAATTGTAGATTTATATATTTCCGGTTTTATTGCAATGATAATGGGAAATAATAATGAGAATAAATAACAGCGGAGGTAATTTGGTACTTTATATATATATATATGATACAGACTTTGCAACATCTTCTCTTATAAATTGCTAGTCAGTTTATAAAGAATTACATTTTGACGTTCTTATAATAATATACACCATATAATAAGGAGTTTTTGCGTGCATATTATGCGTGTTTTGGCGTATAAGCTACCCCCCACACCCCTAAATCTACTAATTATATACACGCCAAAGAAGTCCATTTTGAGTATAAATAGTGTACGCCAAATATAAACAAACATCACACATTCATGAGATCAGATTAATTAGGAAAACTGAAAATATCTGAAAAATTGTTTATCTATCTATCTATCTATCTATCTATCTATCTATCTATCTATCTATCTATCTGTTCATCTGGCTTGTCCCGAGCTTTGTGAAAATACAAGATTCAGATGTCGCCTATTTAATCATTTTTAATGCAAATTTTTTAATTATTAAATTGGGCAGGTGACAACTAGTTGTTCAGATTTGAAGCCTTTTTTTTTTTACCCTTCTGCATGCTATTTGAAGTCGATGTGATGTAAACACTGAAATGCATCAGAAAGATGCCCCCCCCCTCTCTCTCTCTCTCTCCCTCGCTCGTTCAGTCTCTCTCTCTCCTCTGCTCGCTCAGTCTCTCTCTCTCTCCCTCGCTCACTCAGTCTCTCTCTCTCCCCTCTCTCTCTCTCTCTCCCCTCTCCCTCG
>CM049838.1:26255958-26263458 GCA_027422435.1 Schizopygopsis pylzovi
AGAAGTGAAAGAAAATGACGTTAATAAACTAACCTGGAAGTGTATTATATATGGGATTTATGATGCATAATTTGATTTAAGAATGTGTATGTTTAAACTAGAAAACAAGACAAAATACTAAGTAAGAGAATATGTATCTGCAGTGTGAAGAGCCATGAGATATGCTTGTTGAAATACTGGTATCAAAACGTAATGATCTGATTAGTTTGAGTCCGTCTAAAGCTCGCTAGACTCGTGCACGCGCTCCTAATGAAATGCATGTCTATTAGAGACGCATGTCTTCTGCTCGTGCTTGAATTATCCGTGAACACGCCTACGCCAGCGTGCGCAGAGCGTGCCTCGACGCGTTGAGGCTCTGGCGACGCGACGCGACGCGACGCTCTGGAACCGAGTGTTGCCATGCCGACGCGACGGTGGCTCGTGTCTCCTCCAGCACACACGGCACACGTGCTCAAACTCTCCAGCAGCCGCACAAAACAACACAGCAGCAGAACATGCTTCTCTTACTCCGTGTGCTTGACTTGATTTCTAGTATACACATATATTCATTCTTGAATCAAGATGCATGTACTTGACAAGTCAGATTAATTAAGATATTAAGTCTTGCCCCCCCCCAAAAAATTAAAAAAATCCGACTAATCTACATTTTTATGTAAATGAATTAAACTAATTATGACCAGTCTTAAGGACAAAAACTAGATGATTAACTTTTAAGACTAGTCTTAACCTCTCATGCACCCGGCCCGACTAACTAAAAGAGACTTGCAGCAGATCAGTGTCTTTAGATGCACACCAGTCATGGTTTTATTTCAATGCATATTTATAAAAATGACTTAAATGTCTTAATTGAACTATGATCTAATCCTGGCTTAGTCTAAGCCCTGTCTGTGGAACCAGGCCTTTACTTCTACAATAACTTCATTTGATTCAAAAATTATTAGATATTTATATAGAAAACAAGACAAAAATACTAAGTAAAGAAAATTTTTTTTGCAGTGTTTGCACGTTCATATTTGGAAATAAACCTCAGCTTTATTGAACTTTAGCAGATTAGTGTATTTAGATGCATCCAGTCATGGTTTTATTACAAGTGCATATTTATAATAAATGTCTTAAATGTCTTAATTGAACTATGATCTAATCCTGGCTTAGTCTAAGCCTGTCTGTGGAATCAGGCCTTTACTTCTACAATAACTTCATTTGTTTCAAATATTTATTTTTAAAAACAAATAAACATTCAGTAAGATTTTTTTTTAATGTTTGCAAGTTCATATTGAAATAACCCTCAGCTTTATGTGATTTAGCAGTTATAATATTTTATAAAATTTTACAGTAGGATGTCAGAGTTAGTTTTGTCAAGTCGCTAATTTTGCTAGATATTCTCCCATATATATGGTTATGATGATCAGGATGCAGTGATTTACTCATGCTGCTCAGTTTCTGTTTGAGAGCATTTACTCTGCTCTCTAAATGTAGACATTGCATTGGATTTTGTTGTATTTATGATTAGTTATAGATACTGTAACTCACACAATAACCCTGACAGAAAATATTCTGTGTTTACATAATTTTATAAAACTTTTACAATTGAGGATGTACCCAAGATGAGGTTTTGTCAAGTCTGACTAATTTTTGGATGCAGATTTGTCCCAATAATATGGTTATGGAGGTACACACACACACACACACACACACACACGCGCGCTACGCGCCCACACACACGCTACGTGCCAACACACACACACACACACACACACACACACACGCACGCACACACACACACACACACACGCACACACACACACACACGCACACACACACACCACACACAACACACACACACACACACACACACACACACACACACACACACTATTGTTTTCAATCTAATTGGCCATTTGAAATAATTGCTCTTTAGATTTGCTCATAATTTAATTGCATTATATATGTGTTACACAGAAAGGTGTAGTAGCCTATTGTGTATTTTATGAAACATTGTGTAAGATCTTTAGGTGTAGATCTTGTGAAGCTCGGGGTTGTAACAGTCCAGAATGACACGTTCTTCTAAATAACAACAATCAATATGATATCATATGAAACGTTCTGTGATTTGATGATGTGGATTGTATTTTAAAGATGCAGTTTCGGTCCATGTTTTAAAGGTAATGCAACAGCGTTTGTCAATCATCTCAAGATTTGCTCTTTTGGTTTGATGTCGACGCTCCTGCCTTTTTTTTTTTATTATTGGCGCCGCCCACAGATCTCCTCTTTCCCACCCTGATGCTGGTTCTGCACCAAAAGCTCAGCGAGACTGAAGAAATATGAAATATTGAACACAGCCCGTGCTCGCAGTGACCTACTGAGGGAGAGCGGGCTGTTTATCAATGCCAGAAATAGACCTAATGATAAGAGGATCCAGAGCGGACAGACGCAGCACGCTCTCGTCGTGAGAAACCGTGCGATCGAGCGGCGTTTCCAGTGCTGAGTCAGGCGGTGTGTGAATTACCCAGCATCCCTCAGACGCACCAGGTGAGCCACTGTGTGTTCAGGTGTGTGTGTTTGCACAGTGATTATTACAGCCGCGTTCAGCAAACACCGAAACAAGAAGCCGTTCCTCTGGCCGTAGTCACACATTATCCAGCGATTCTTCATCAGGTCTTTGAGAGAGAGAGTGAACTCTCACCGTGTGCTGAGAGGTCAAAGGTCACAGTCTGAACATCGGCGTGTTTGTTAATGAGACGCCTTTAAAGGGATAGTTCACCCCAAAGTGAAAATTCTGTAATTAATTACGTTACAAACCCGTACGAAGCTGCGTAGGGCCCCCGAAACACCAAGGGCCACCTTGCTCTCAAAGATGATTTCATTTTAGTTTCGTTTTGAATTCGGCCAGTGGTTATGAAAACATGAATGATATTTAATATAATGCGGTGTGCTGTCGCCTTTCTATGCACAAATCTGTCAAATCATGTAACGCGAATGTCCTAAAATCTCGAGATGAAAACAATGAGCTGAAAGCATAGCGAGCCACGGAAGAGACGCTGTTTCAGTTGCATTTCATTCATTCGTTCTAAACCACTCGAACCCCCCCCCCCCCCCCCGGTAGACACAGTTTTGCGTAGCCCCCCCGTAGCAATGACTCGCAGCGTAACCCACGTGACGTCAGCGGCTCAACCTTAATTTTTACGAAGCTACGAGAATGCTTTTTGTGCGCAAAGAGAACAATAATAACATCATTAATTTTTCCCTGAGTTTCCATCTTCCAGCATTTTGGAGAGTACACCTGAACATAATCAACACTGTTTACGTTTAGTAGAAAGCGTGCGCATGCTGAACGTAAACAATGCTGATTGAAGAATTGTTTAATAAAGTATGATATTATAGTTTTCTTTGCATACAAAAATTATAATTTTAGCTTTACGGTTCTTGCTCCGTTTCTAAATATTGACCGTGGTTGTATTATTGCTGTTTATGAAGGATCAGAGAGCTCTCGGAGTTCATCAGAAATATCTATAATTGTGTTCTGAAGATAAACGAAGGTCTTACGGGTTTGGAACGACATGAGGGTGAGTAATTAATGACAGGATTTACATTTTTAAAGAGATAGTTCACAATGAACATTGTGTAATTTACTTACCCTCCAGTCGTTCCAGACCTGTGTGGCTTTCTTGTTTCTGTTGAACATTAAAGATGATGACAGTCGATAGTTCCCACTGACTTCTATGGTATTATTTTTTCATTGTGTGTAAGTCACACATTCTGTGGCTGTTGTTTGATTGAGTTCAGTGTTCGTGTAGATCTACTGTATGAACTGTGTTGTGGTTCTGTGATTAGACTCATGAAGCTGCGGCTCTGAGCACTGGTTAGGGTTGGTTTAATGCAGATGCGTGCAGCTAACCGTGTTATTGCATGCGTTGTTAGTGTGTGTATGTGCGTAATGGTGGCCAACTGTAAATGGTGGTTTAACTGTAATTGCAGTTTACAGTACGTGGAGTTGGTTGTTTTAGACTTCTTGTTTAATTGTTAATCGCTGATTTGTTTGTACATTTTGTGCTTCCTGGTCTTAATGAAGAGACCTGCTGTGATCCTGCACTGGTCCTGATGATGATGATGTCTGTGCAGTTGCATTCATGCATTCAGCTGAGGCGTTATCCAGAGCATTTGTTCAGCTCATGGTTGTGTGAATGTGGTTTTATGTGTGATTGTGATAAAGGATCTCGTTCTGTGTTGGCCCTTCATGACGTCCAGCAGAAGCAGCAGCTCATGTTTATTTACACTGATCTCAGTGATGTGTGTGTCCAGCTTCACATCAGACTCCTGAGATCAGCCCTACAACACTGTAAAATGATTTAAACCTGGTAAAACATGTAGGCCTAGTTGAATTACTACAACACAAATTCGGGAAATGTTGGGACGTTTTTAAATTTGAATAAAATGAAAACTAAAAGATTTTTAGTTTTTGTGATTTGGAAAGTCTTTTAATTTTATTTTTTTCAAATTGAAAAAACATCCCAATATTTCCAGAATTTGGGTTGTAGTCTGTTAATATTGGCTGGAAACATCAGTAAATTGGCTCAAATATCTAATCAGCATTTACGCACACGGGCTGGTCGGAGTGTAATTCTACATAAAATGATGCTTTGATACTTTGTCTTTAAATAAAATAGTAAATTATGCTGAAAAGCACTCTTCATACTGCAGTTTATGCTGCTTGTTGTAAATGAAGGAAGTCCTTCCACGTTCAGATGCAAAATGGCTTTTTTTAAGAATTTTTGAACTCCCATTCTTTTGGGCTCCGTCTGTTTGACACACGTGTATGCAATGGTGCTTATTCAGGGAAATTATTTTGCTGTTAGACAAGCCTTTCGGCATGAATGACAGTGTTCTAGTGAATGACAGTGTTCCAATGAGTGACAGTGTTATAGTTAGTGACAGTGTTCTAGTATTCCTGTGCTTCAGTGTTCCAAAGAGTGACAGTGTTCTAGTTAGTGACAGTGTTTTAGTGTTCCAGTGAGGTGACAGTGTTCTAGTGTTCCAGTGTTCCAGTGAGTGACAGAGTTCTAGTGTTCCAGTGAGTGACAGAGTTCTAGTGTTCCAGTGAGTGACAGAGTTCCAGTGTTCCAGTGAGTGACAGAGTTCCAGTGTTCCAGTGAGTGACAGAGTTCCAGTGTTCCAGTGAGTGACAGTGATTGATAGAGTTCTAGTGTTCCAGTGAGTTGAAAGAGTTCCAGTGTTCCAGTGTTCCAGTGAGTGACAGAGTTCCAGTGTTCCAGTGAGTGACAGAGTTCCAGTGTTCCAGTGAGTGACAGAGTTCTAGTGTTCCAGTGTCCCAGTGATTGACAGAGTTCTAGTGTTCCAGTGTTCCAGTGATTGACAGAGTTCTAGTGTTCCAGTGAGTGACAGAGTTCTAGTGTTCCAGTGATTGACAGAGTTCTAGTGTTCCAGTGATTGACAGAGTTCTAGTGTTCCAGTGTTCTAGTGTTCCAGTGATTGACAGAGTTCTAGTGTTCCAGTGATTGACAGAGTTCTAGTGTTCTAGTGTTCCAGTGATTGACAGAGTTCTAGTGTTCCAGTGTTCCAGTGATTGACAGAGTTCTAGTGTTCCAGTGAGTTGACAGAGTTCCAGGTTCTAGTGTTTCAGTGTTCTAGTGTTCCAGTGATTGACAGAGTTCTAGTGTTCCATGTGAGTTGACAGAGTTCTAGTGTTCCAGTGTTTCAGTGATTGACAGATTATGCTAGTGTTCATACTGCAGTTTATGCTGCATGTTGTAAATGACAGAGTCCTTCCAGTTCAGATTCCATGGCTTTTTCCAGTATTGACTCCAGAGTTCTCAGTGTTCCATGGTGCTTATTCAGGTTATTGTGAGTTTCAAAGCAGTGTCTAGTGATCAGTGTTCCAGTGAGTGACAGGTTTAGTTTGCAGTGTTCTAGTGTTCCTGTGCTTCAGTGTTCTCAGTGTTCTAGTTAGTGACAGTGTTTTAGTGTTCCAGTGAGTGACAGTGTTCTAGTGTTCCAGTGTTCTAGTTTTCTAGTTTTCCAGTGTTCCACTGAGTGACAGAGTTCTAGTGTTCCAGTGAGTGACAGAGTTCTAGTGTTCCAGTGTTCCAGTGAGTGACAGAGTTCCAGTGTTCCAGTGAGTGACAGAGTTCTAGTGTTCCAGTGAGTGACAGAGTTCTAGTGTTCCAGTGAGTGACAGAGTTCCAGTGTTCCAGTGAGTGACAGTGTTCTAGTGTTCTAGTTTTCTAGTTTTCCAGTGTTCCACTGAGTGACAGAGTTCTAGTGTTCCAGTGAGTGACAGAGTTCCAGTGTTCCAGTGATTGATAGAGTTCTAGTGTTCCAGTGTTCCACTGAGTGACAGAGTTCTAGTGTTCCAGTGAGTGACAGAGTTCTAGTGTTCCAGTGATTGACAGAGTTCTAGTGTTCCAGTGTTCCAGTGATTGACAGAGTTCTAGTGTTCCAGTGATTGAAAGAGTTCTAGTGTTCCAGTGTTCTAGTGTTCCAGTGATTGACAGAGTTCGAGTGTTCCAGTGATTGACAGAGTTCTAGTGTTCCAGTGAGTGACAGAGTTCCAGTGTTCCAGTGTTCCAGTGATTGACAGAGTTCTAGTGTTCCAGTGTTCCAGTGATTGACAGAGTTCTAGAGTTCCAGTGTTTCCAGTGATTGACAGAGTTCTAGTGTTCCAGTGATTGACAGAGTTCTAGTGTTCTAGTGTTCCAGTGATTGACAGAGTTCTAGTGTTTCAGTGAGTGACAGAGTTTCAGTGTTCTGGTTTTCTAGTGTTCCAGTAAGTGACAGAGTTCCAGTGTTCCAGTGTTCCAGTGAGTGACAGAGTTCCAAAGTTTCAGTGTTCCAGTGAGTGACAGAGTTCCAGAGTTCTAGTGTTTCAGTGTTCTAGTGTTCCAGTGAGTGACAGAGTTCTAGTGTTCCTGTGAGTTCCAAAGTTCTAGTGTTCCAGTGTTCTAGTGTTCCAGTGAGTGACAGAGTTCCAGTGTTCCAGTGTTCAGGTTCAGTAGTGCAGAGTTCCTAGTGTTCTAGTGTTCCTAGTGTTCAGTATTGACAGAGTTCTAGTGTTCCAGTGTTCCAGTGATTACAGAGTTCTAGTGTTCTAGTGTTCCAGTGATTGACAGAGTTCTAGTGTTCTAGTGTTCCAGTGAGTGACAGAGTTCTAGTGTTCCAGTGTTCTAGTGTTCCAGTGATTGACAGAGTTCTAGTGTTCTAGTGTTCCAGTGATTGACAGAGTTCTAGTGTTCCAGTGATTGACAGAGTTCTAGTGTTCTAGTGTTCCAGTGATTGACAGAGTTCTAGTGTTCCAGTGTTCCAGTGATTGACAGAGTTCTAGTGTTCTAGTGTTCCAGTGAGTGACAGAGTTCTAGTGTTCCAGTGTTCTAGTTTTCCAGTGATTGACAGAGTTCTAGTGTTCCAGTGTTCCAGTGATTGACAGAGTTCTAGTGTTCCAGTGTTCCAGTGATTGACAGAGTTCTAGTGTTCTAGTGTTCCAGTGTT
>CM049838.1:26268458-26273458 GCA_027422435.1 Schizopygopsis pylzovi
TTTTCCCCAACTAAAAAATGGTTTTAAGTCAGCTGTTTGTATCTTTTGCTGGAGTGTGTTCCTATGAAATATCAGTTTACATTTCCAAACATTAATTAAGCCGTTAATTGTAATAATCGAGTGGGATTTTTGAGATCTGATCTGATCATCATCCAGTCTTTCTGGAATAACATGAAGAAACAGAACAAACTGTGCACCACAGACAAAACCTGCATTAAACACAAAGATGCTCACACCGAATATTGATTTCATTTAATTGATCAAGAAAATCTATTTTTGACAGCATCCACATTTTAAAGTATTTTTACACAAGTTCCTGAAACTATTAACAGCTGTAGTTTTGTTTTTTTTTGGAAAGTAATGCATTACAATATTACGTTACTCCCTAAAAAAAGTAACTAATTACGTTATTTAGTTACTTTTTATGGAAAGTAAAGCGTTACAATATTGCGTTACTCCCTAAAAAAAGTAACTAATTACGTTATTTAGTTACTTTTTATGGAAAGTAAAGCGTTACAATATTGCGTTACTCCCTAAAAAAAGTAACTAATTACGTTACTTAGTTACTTTTTATGGAAAGTAATGCGTTACGTTCATAGGCGGAGTTTGGGGGGGGGCCGGGGGGGGGGGGCACTGCCCCCCCAGATCAGAGCCAATCGATTTTGTCAGATCTATGAATACAAAAATATTTTCACATTGTCTCATTTTATTTGCATTATCGTATTTTAATGAGTATGTTAAGGCTTAATTATTTGTAATTCATGTAAAAAAATAAAAAATAAAAATCAGAGCTCATGGTCTACCGGTAGGTGCCCCCCCAGGCAAAAATGTGAAACTCCGTCTATGGTTACGTTACTTTTGCGTTACGTTTTAAATATGAGCAGGGCTTGATTGTTAGTTTTTAATACAAGAAGTTCTATTTATAGCAAATATAAAAGCCAGAAAAAGAAGATTCAACACTCTTCAGCAATAAAAAACAAAACAATGAAGCACAATTGTTAGTTTATCTAAAGTCATGTTTGATTATTAATATGGTTGAACTGGATCAAAGATCAGCAGCAAACACATCGGTTAATAAAATGAGATTAGATATATTTGTGATGTTTAACATATTTAATTATTACATGTTTGCGTCATATTCTGAGTTTGTGTTTCACTGTTTTAATTCATTTTGATGAATACTGAATCTGTTTTTTGCGAGTGGAATGATTAATACACATTCATATTTAGTCTAGATTAGATCTACAGTAAGATCATGTTCACACGGCGCACTCAGTCAATAAATGGGGAAAAAGTAACTCCGATATTTTCTAGTAAATTAAAAAGTAATGCGTTACTTTAGTTACTTGAAAAAAGTAATATTATTACGTAACTTGCATTACTTGTAATGCATTACCCCCAACACTGGTTGTCAGACAAAAAAATCTCACTGGATTATTATAATTAATAGCTTAATGAATGTTTGGAAATGTAAACTGATATTTCCTACTGACATAAGAAAGAAATAACTGCCGTAAACCCATTTTTAGCTGCTGGAGATACTAGTGGCCACCGCTGTATATGGGCTTTGGGGATTGTAGGACTGATGTGTGCCACACCTCACTGATCCTCTCTCTCTTTCTCTTTCCAGAACCTTCCAGAAGTCCAGATGGAGCAGGATGTCGAGAGCACCGTCACGGTCCGACAGCCCAAGCTGCCCAAGCATGTGCGGGACGACGTCCCCAAACCGCGCGCCAAGCAGAAGATCCAGCGCTACGTCCGCAAAGACGGCAAGTGCAACGTGCATCACGGAAACGTGCAGGAGACCTACCGATACCTGACGGACATCTTCACCACGCTGGTGGACCTCAAGTGGACGTTGAACCTGTTCATCTTCGTGCTGGTTTACACCGTGACGTGGCTGTTCTTCGGCTTCATGTGGTGGCTGATCGCTTACATACGAGGAGATCTGGAGCACATAGGAGACAACCAGTGGACTCCTTGCGTCAACAACCTCAATGACTTTGTGACAGCGTTCTTGTTCTCGATAGAGACGGAGACGACCATCGGCTACGGCCACAGGGTGATCACTGACCAGTGCCCCGAGGGCATCTTGCTTCTGCTGGTGCAGTCGGTGCTGGGCTCCATCGTCAACGCCTTCATGGTGGGCTGTATGTTCGTGAAGATCTCGCAGCCCAAGAAGCGCGCCGAGACTCTGGTGTTCTCCACCAACGCCGTCATCTCCATTCGCGACAGCCGGCTTTGTCTGATGTTTCGCGTCGGGGACCTGCGGAACTCGCACATCGTGGAGGCATCCATTAGAGCCAAACTGATCAAGTCCAAACAGACCAAGGAGGGAGAGTTCATTCCTCTCAATCAGACGGACATGAACGTGGGCTACGACACCGGAGACGACCGGCTCTTCCTCGTGTCTCCGCTCATCATCTGCCACGAGATCAATCAGCACAGCCCCTTCTGGGAGATCTCCAAAGAGCACCTGGCCCATGAGGAGCTGGAGATCGTGGTGATCCTGGAGGGCATGGTGGAGGCCACAGGTACGCCGCTGAAATCTGCATTCGTTTAATTGCGCTCAGAGATTACATTTATGCTTTTATCCAAAATCACTTGCATTGCATTGAAGGTGTGCATTTGATCAGTTCAAGCATTCCCTGGGAATCGAACCCATGTCCATGGCGTTTCTAGAGATGTGCTGTACTGTTTGCACTCAGAGATTGCATTTACATGTAATGCATTTAGCAGATGCTTTTATCCAAAACCATTTGCACTGCAGGTGAGCATTTGATCAGTTCAAGCATTCCCTGGGAATCGAGCATGTGACTGATATTGCTCTACTCTTTGGAATATAGGATGTTCCTTGTGCTTAAAGATTTAATTATATAATGCAATCGGTAGGCGCTTTTATCCAGAGCAACTATCTGAACTCATGACCATGACCTTGGAGTTTCTAGAGACACTGTTTGCACTCAGAGATTACATGTACATGTAATGCATTTGGCAGATGCTTTTATCCAAAACAACTTGCATTGCATTTAAAGTGTGCATTTGATCAGTTCATGCCTTTCCTGGGAATCGAACCCATGACCATGGCATTTCTAAAGAAGCTCTCCACTCTTTGCACTCAGAGATTACATTACTTGTACATGCGTTTATCAAAAATGGGTTGCTTTGCATTGAAGGTGTGTATTTGATCAGTTCACGTATATCCTGGGAATCGAACCCGTGACCTTGACGCTTCTTCTTTTATACAAAATCACTTGTGTTGCACCTGGTTCAGGGATGTAACATTAAGGGAGACGACACAGCAGAATAATTTCAAACATAATATGTATTATAACAGAATTAACTAAAATAACATAATCAAAATGTCAGTATCAGTAGTGTCAGTCAGTGAATGTGTGCACAAAGTGAAAAGTTGTCTGTGCTAATGAATGGATGCGAAACAAAACAAAACATGATGTCACAAAATTGGACCACGGCTCTGGCAAACTGCCCAAGCTACAGCAGAGCAGCGGCGCTGTACAAACTCATGCACCGTGTTTAAATAATAGCTGTGACGAGCATCAGGTGTGCTCAGGTCTCGCCCCAATCACAAAACCTGCAACAGACAAAAACAAAACACACACGCAATCCTAACACACCTCCATTAAAGGGGTCATCGGATGCTAAATTCACTTTTCAAGTTGTTTGAACATAAATGTGTGTGTGTAGTGTGTGTACACATCCATCCTATAATGATCATTTTTAAAATCCTCTTTCTCAAATCAGGCTGTTTTGTATTTCCATTGATGTATGTTTTGGACAATATTTGAAAATCTGGTGCAAAAAAATCTAAATATTGAGAAAATCATCTTTAAAGTTGTTCAAATGTATTCTTAGCAATGCATATTACTAATCAAAAATTAAGTTGTGATATATTTACATCATGAGACATGATCTTAATATCTAATCATGTTTGGCATAATAGATAAATGAATAATTTTGACTCATACAATGTATTGTTGGCTATTATAGCTGTGCTGCTTATGACTGCTTTTGTGACACATGAGTGTTTTTTTATAATTTTTCAGTAAATGGCAATATTTTCAGTTTTCGGATGACCGATCGCTCTTAAAGACAGACTCTGAAACAAGCTCACATCAGGACTCTTGAGTTCATCAGCTCTCGTTGTGCAGCTCCTGTGTGTGTGTGTGTGTGTGTGTGTGTGTGTGTGTGTGTGTGTGTGTGTGTGTGTGTGTGTGTGTGTGTGTGTGGTGTGTGTGTGTGTGTGTGTGTGTGTGTGTGTGTGTGTGTGTGTGTGTGTGTGTGTGTGTGTGTGTGTGTGTGTGTGTGTGTGTGGAAACACTGCGGTCACTTCAGAGGAGTGTGTGAGAGAGCTGACGTAACTCCTTTAGAAGAACGCTTTCTTTACTCCTCCAGTTGAAGATGAGCTGTGACTGACGCAGACACAGAACCGCACCGATCCGGTTATGTGAGTCTCTTCAGTGCAGTTTTTAGGGTTCCTGCGCAGTATGGAATTTGATTTATAGGTCTGGAAAAATATGGAAATAATGCAAGTAGAGGATGGCGGAAAGATATGTGCATTTCCAGATTGTATTTAGTTTATCACACAAGAAGTGTGTTTTATGGCAGCTGTTTGGTGATTGCCAAACACGACTGAATTAACTCAAGGTGCACTTTTCAATTATGCTATGTTTTGGGTTTCTTCTCACGAGATTCTTTGCAATATATGGCCTTGAGGACCTATGCAATAATATACAGACGTTTAAGTGTGCACGAGAAACTAGGACGATGCACACTGAATGCATCAGCTCATTCATCCGTGTGGTGCAACAGAATATGTGTTAAAGAGAGCTCAGGGCTTGAAATATGACGTACCGCCCAAACGAAAGACACATTTTGAACACTTTATTACAATAACTGTCTTGTAATTTGCACAATGCACACGGCTGTGTTACACCTTCAGCTCATATTATGTCATGTTTTTTCTGCTGCGGCGGAGG
>CM049838.1:26288458-26293458 GCA_027422435.1 Schizopygopsis pylzovi
AAGTGCAAGTGGACCTGATGCTGCAGACTAGGGCTGGGACGATAAATCGATCTGGAATGGACTCTGAGCTTAGTTTTGAACAGCAGGTGGCGCTCTAGGCCAGTTTTTAACCAAACACTTAACCCTTGTTTATTAAAAAAGTTACACATAGGTCCAGAGTGGACAAAAATATGCTTTATGAGATACGCTTGGTCTCATTTTAAAGAAGACCTATGACAGATTATTGTTGAAGTAAAAAAAAAAGTGTTTTTATATAAAATATATATTTTATGGAACACGTTGAACTCTAAACCTGCTAGAAAATCAAAGCCATAAATCTAAACGAGTTGTGTACCAAATTTTAGGTTGATATCTAGAAAAAATTAGCTTTCAGTAAGATATTGTTTGGGGGGGGGCAGTATCATATTTTCTCAATTAGATGCACTAAAGCACACAGTGCTTGAGTTTATGATTTACAGTAAAGATTATCTCTCAAATATTAGACACACACACACTTGACATCCATACCAACACACACACACACACACACACACACACACACACACTCTGACATCCATACAACACACACACACACACACACACACACACTCTGACATCCATACCAACACACACACACACACACACACACACACACACACACACACACACACACACACACACTCTGACATCCATACAAACACACACACACACACACACACACACACACACACACACACACACACACACACACACACAATGACATCCATACCAACACACACTACACACACACTCGACACACAACCAACACACACACACTCTGACATCCATACAAACACACACACACACACACACACACACACATCGACATCCATACAACACACACACACACACACACACACACACACACACACAATTTAGTATTATTTATCCATTTTGACTCTATAATAAAACATGAATAAAGTGAATATTTGCTCTATAGACCAAACCTGAAAAAATGGCTCATCTGGTAAAAAAAGGTAAATTTTGACGCCTTGCCGACAGAATAAAAGCTTATTAACAAAAATGGCATAATATTACAGTTAAACGGCGCTGTGATTAAAAATATCAGTTTTAACGAGGACATTTTTCCCCTTAAGCTCCTGAGAGGAACTATGTTGTGTATCTGGTGCAAAACATTCAATTTATTAAAGCGAATTGAAGTGAAATAGTAAAATTACAATAAAAATACACACCTGTGCCAAAATATATGCAGCTGGCAATAACACAGGCACAATTATCATAAATAACTAATGTCATGTAAGTGGTTAAATGTGCGTTTATGCATTAATGACGTAAGATTAACACGGCCCACTATGAACACCCTTATAATTCGCTTCAACCTGTGTATGAATGAATATTTAATGTTCAAAAGTTAAAAACGGATCTCAGAATCGATCACGAATCGCGATGCATCGGTTTATCGTCGCCAGACGTTTGCGCGAGTCTTGAACAGATGTTTCACTCGCACACGAATCTCAAATCTTTTACATCTCAACATGAGTTTCCTCTTTTCTCTGGAGTCGAGTCACACGTGTGTGGTGTTGGACTCGAGCGTCCTCGGGTTCTGGAGGGAGTTTCAGACGAGCTCAATCGTTTGATGAAGTGCCCTTTAAGAGCTGATATGAAGCCATTCAGACACGTCTCATCATTGAGTTCAATCAGAAATATCAACGATCCTTCTCTATAAAGCCGTAATATGGTACATTATACACAGTGTTTATACAGATTTAGCGCGCATTCATTCGGATGTTCTTGTTGTGTCACAAGAAGCTCATAAATAAATCATATCTGAATATTCACGTTGGGTTTTTCTCTCTGTGTGAATGCGTGTATGTGTTGATTCTTCAGTGAGTTTGTTAATGCCTCATGTGTCAATGCAGTCTAATGTAAGCATTTAGGAGCCAAGCTTCTCTCGAGTAACATTAATAGTGTTATGTGCTCGTTAAAGAGTCATATGATGTTGCTACAACGAACATGTGTATTTGGTGTAATGCAATGTGTTTAAGGTTCAAAAAAGGTCACACGTTATTTTCCACATACTGTATATTATTGTTGCTCAGTCTTGAAACACGCCGATTGTTACAAAGCTCATCGTTCTGAGAAGCGAGGCGTGCTCTGATTGGCCAGTTATCCGGTGCGTTGTGATTGGCCGAATCCCTCAAGCGTGAGACGGATATGTTACGCCCCTCACCGTATTGTGACGAAAACAATAAAACACATAATAAACGAGGCATTTGTTGCATCCAGTGAGGATATAATTACTGATTATAATGACTTACACTGTGTTTGTACACATTACCATGACTGTATTTAACAAGCACTACTCAAAACTAGCGTTTGAATCATCATTGGCTAATTCTTTTAATAATAAAACATACTTACAGGCGCTCCACACACTCCAATATTAGTGTTGAAGTGTTCTGGAACAGTGTTGTAAATACAACTTAACCACTGAGTTATAGTCGTGTCCTCGTTTGGATCCCAAACTAAGTATTTCTCTTTTACAAGCGACACACACAGCGTCTCTCAGGACAACACTGCAGCCAGAATAGGCTCCGCCTCTTTCATTACATATACGTTTGGGGCGGAGTTATGCAAATCTCCCCACATCGTGATGTAGACGTGTGTTTCAGGAGGCCGTGATCGAGTCTTAACTTTGATAAAGAATATCTGTGTTTGAGACTTCAGGGATCTTATCTTGTAACACGCCAAAGACAAACCTTTAAAAATCGTCTCGAAACATTCGCACTAAAGCGTCATTTATACATCATTGGTATAATGTATCATTTCAGTTCGACGTCATCTACGATTGCAAAATGATACAATGTTACCTTAATGCTCGCATAAATAAAAACAAACATTTAATTTTTTTACAGAGAGCATTCAGAAATAATGTTAACAAAAGGTTATTTGTATTAGCTGTGCATGTCTAACAATCATATGATCATTAATCATAAACTAATGATGGCGTCTAAACAGGGATTTGCTTCTCATAACTGAGTTTATGAGTTTTAATATTGCACTGAAACTGCTGAGACGTGGATCAGATCTCTCCTCAACACGCCATTTATCATTTAAGAATATTAGTTAGGATTTATTATTTAATAATATGGCAGCAAACTGACCAAACTTAAAAAAAAAAACGGTGTCAAGTTTTTTAATTTACGGACTAATTGTTAAGACGTTTGTTCAAGTGTAGGTTTGATTTTGAATAATTCTATGTTTAAGCAGTGTATTGGTAGTTAGTTAGTTAGTATGCTACACTTTAAGAAAGCTGTGTAAAATAGGGCACAGTGTATTGTGTTCATTTAGAGGAATTTTCTGTATTGATTTATCACATTTTATACCCGAATCATGCATTGTATTTTGTGTTTTCAGGTTACAACTTTACAGATAATGTCCTGATGGAAAAGTACCACCTTTTCTGTTTTTCTACATATTTAACTGATCAACAAATGCAGGTAAACTAAAGCGGAGTGTGTATTTACACTAAGCGCAAATGGCCCGCCTTGTTGGCAGAGGCTATTTACACTAGCACTTGAAAGTTCACGAGTGTTTCATGGACTGTGGATGTGTATTTTTGAGACTGACCTGCATGGGAATATCGATCCAAATATCGGTATCGATCGATACTAGCCTGATAAGAGCGATATTTTAGGTTAATTTTTCTTCTGTACACTTAATACATTCTACAAAGTGTAGACATGTCTGTGGGCTCCCTTCACTTCTAGACTAGTACACAAACATGCCATCACGTGACGGATACAGTGGTACACTCTTTCCCCCAGCAGGACCCAGGTGCTGGTCCAGAGCTTGTGCTCGTGCCGGGTCTTAGTTGTTCGACTGGCGAGTCCTTTAAGAACCGGTTTCTCGAGAGAAGACCGAAGAGTGTAAAGACCATCGACTCCATTGATCATCAGTGTTCGCGAGCGCGCCCACCTCTCGTCACCAGTGCGCGCCCTTGTCAGTGTTCGCGAGCGCGCCCACCTCTCGTCAGTATGCACGAGCGCGCCCACCTCTCGTCACCAGTGCGCGCCCTTGTCAGTGTTCGCGAGCGCGCCCACCTCTCGTCAGTATGCACGAGCGCGCCCACCTCTCGTCACCAGTGCGCGCCCTTGTCAGTGTTCGCGAGAGGTGGGCGCGAGCGCGAGCGCGCGTTCACTCAGTGCTCAAGATGCTGCCGCTGAGTTCAGACGCGGATCCGAGGCTCGGGTGAGAGAGAGTTTCTGCTCCGTTCCTCTGTGTTTTCGGGTCTTCAGCTCGAGTAACCCGCTCTCTTGTGTTCTGACAGCTGTCCTGTGATATGGAGACCCTGGGATCGTTCGACAGCAGAGACGCAGTTAAATAAAGTAACTTGTTTGAATGACTTTAGCGTCCGCGAGTCGGAAAGAGCAGAAGTGACTCCCGTGTTCTTGTTCTTCAGGTGGTTTCTGGAGGTTTGAGGCGGGTTCAGAGGTCTGAAGAGGTTTTCCATCATCCTGTGAGGTCTGGTGCTCTTCCTCTTCATCCACAAGACAAGAACGCGTATTCGATGTTGTTAAATAACAAACATATGTTAGGAGTCATCTCTGAATGCGCTCAAAACGCGTTTAAACGCGTTCGTATTGTTATGTGAACGCTCATTCCATTCTATCATATGTGACTCTGCAGTCATGAGAGTTATGCGTCATCTGAAAGCTGGATTAATCATATTTCCATTGATGTATGGTTTGGACAATATTTGAAAATCTGGTGCAAAAAAATCTAAATATTGAGAAAATCATCTTTAAAGTTGTTCAAATGACATTCTTAGCAATGCATATTAATAATCAATAATTAAGTTTTGATTTATTTACGGTAGGAAATTTACATGATCTTAATATCTAATGATTTTTGGCATAAAAGAAAAATGTATAATTTGGCCCCATACAATGTATTGTTGACTATTGCTACAAATATACTGCTTAAGACTGGTTTTGTGCTGCAGGGACACATATTGCAGT